>BQNB010017784.1:3753-69352 GCA_026074375.1 Tanacetum coccineum
CGTCCGTGTCCGTTTATTTGACCGGCTAAAATTAAATGGACGGACACGAACACACCTCCGTCCGTGTCCGTCCGGTTCGTTTACAGCCCTACATATTAGAGGTACGATGTAGGACCTTTTATCTATATCATTTTCACTTCATGTTACACGAATCAAACTAGAAGAAAAGAAAGGAAATCTTAAAGAGAGAAAGCTAGAGAGAGAAAATAAGAATGGAGGGATGTTTACTTGCAAATGGGAAAACAAATGAACAAATAACCCTCCCTAACATGCTAGGGAGATTAGTACCTTGGGTCATATGTGACGCCTAGGATGTTTCCATGGGCCCGCCTCGGGTTTTGGTAGGTTTTAAGCCCGCAACGTATACAAGATTAGATTAAATGACGAGCTCGATACCCTTTCTAGACAATTACAATGTACATAATATAATGACTGAGATTTCCTAACTGAATGACTTAGACTTCCTTGTTCGACTCAATATTTTGAGCCTAACAATCTCCCCCGAAAGTAAGGTTATTGAGATTAAAATTAAACTCTGAGATTGCATTGTATTTAAGCTCTTGTAGTCTTGGTCTTGGTCTTAGTCTTGGTCGTTATCTTTGTTGTAGGCTTGTTCCTTCATGCTGTGTGATCTTTGATCTTGAGCCTTTGTCATTGTCTTTTAAATTGGTCTTTAATTTTGAGATCTTTAAATCTTTCTCCTTGTTTGTCTTTGTCATCTTTTCCATCTTTTGATCTTGTGTCTTGGTACCGACATGCTTATACTATGCATCATCTTAAAAGCTTGCTAACAATCTCCCTTGAAAATCTTTGTCTTGAAAATCTTGATATCTTTAAGGAAGATCTTTGAATATCAGAGTTGCGGAAGTCTCTGGCTTTGATTGATCTTGAGCTTTCTTGATTCTTGAATCATTGATGCTTATAGTATGTCTTTGTAGCTTGAGCATGAGCATGTAGTAATGAATATGACGCCGCTAGAATGAGGTGGTTACACCATCGTCTTAACCTGCATCTATTAGGGTTAGCAATAAATAACAGATATGGACGAAATTTGTCTTTGTCATTTGTCAGTTTCGGTAATGTTAACCTTCGGAACCATGAGGACCGTTTTACAGTATAAATATTGTACCTGTGATTAGGTAGATTCATTAAAAGAACCTCCTTGACAGGGTTTCCAGCTCAAAGTGTAAGATCCTCTAACGTTGTTGCATTAGATTCATCATACTTGCTTGTTATCCTTACTAGACATCTCAAAGCATGCTGCCACATTAATAGTATTGATACTATTAAAACGGTAAGAGTGAATCAGTTAGTTACTATTGATGCGTATTAGTTGTTAATATTAATTTTACAAGTTTTAAATTTATAAAACTCGTCTACCAATGTCTACACGCACTAACGGGTAGAGAACCCGATCGTATCTAGTGTAGGATTGGTAAATCCGAGGTCGTCTTAAGAGCTAAGTTGTATTAGTTTTAATTTGAAATGTGTCACATTTAAAGAAATGGTTTTGAATTGATTTGAGAATTTGACAGGAAAGTAAATTGCGAAAAGTAAATGAGATAAGAACAGTCAGGGAGAAAGGCGTGCTAACCCAATTATTTCCTTACTTATGCTATGATATGTTTTCCTAGTGCAATATCTATATATCATTTTATTAGTGGTTCTCATATCAACACACCCAAATTGACATTTGTAGCCTGTCCTATACTTGCTTAGATCCCAATTCCCCGTGAGTCACGGTGTTAAAGTATCCAGGTTGTAGTGATTATACCCCAACTATCCTAAAGACCTGTCTATAACCCAAAATAGATTATAAAGCCCCTCTAAAAGAGTTCCTAAGCTTTTTAAGTATTTTAAGCGATAAAGGCGGTAATTTGATTAATTTCTACACTAAGGATATATGCCAACTTATCCTAGTACCCTATTAATTCTAAGTTCAACATGTCAGCCTAACAGAAGAACGAATAGGATCTAAACTACCCACCATACTACTAAACTCAGGGATCAATGACAGGCAATAAAGATATCTAATAAAGCGATAAATAAACAAGGAACAATCATAACACAAGTAAATTCATAACTAGGCCAGCACTAGCAGTGCTTAGCCACTCATAGCAACAACACGGTAAGAAATAATGAAAGAGATCTTCGATTAAAACATCATAATTCTTACATGATGCGTTTATGAATGATTAATACAAAAATTAAGTAAAGTAACTTCTCCCTTGGACTTATGGTGAAATTCTATGACCTATGGAAGCTTGGTTCGCCCCTTGATACTGTGGTGGAAGGGTTGATGTTAAATGTGTAAAATGAGAGCTCTATTTATAGATTTTGATTTGGTTACGCCATAACTAATGTAGTTGGTTATGACGTAACCATGCTGATGTGGGTTTCCATAATATAGTTTAAAAATTGGTTATGACGTAACTGTAGCGTCCTAGTTACGCCGTAATGGTGACTAGGATGAGTCATCAGTCTTCTTGCGTGGCAGGTTACATCGTAATTATGACTAAGCAATTATGCTGTAACCATAGTGATGACCATACTTGCCTTTTATGAGTTACGATGCGGGGTAGTTACGCCATAACTGGTCTTGAGAATCCTTCATTTGCTTATTTTTACGTCCAAATCCCGTGTCTCTTGCTCCTATGCTTGTATTCTTCCTCTAAACGACATATGAAGTGATTAAGTATCATTTTCATGCATTTATACAATAATTACAAGCGTTTTGATAGGGATTTTAATACAAAAAAGTATTAACTATTTGATGTTATCAACTATCTTACTGATTGAGTCGTCAATTCATATACTAGATCACATTGGATTTCCAGTTAACACTTGATTCATATATAATCTTGCAAGTCACATACCGTTGTGTTGTTTGATGATGACACTAGAAGGATTTCCATTCATCACTGTGAAATACTAAAGAGTATCACTCTGAATGTTCTGGAAAAATCAGAAGGATAATGCGTAGGATTCTTTGTTATCACTTATGTTCTAGATGTTGAACAATAAGCGTTTATCATGAAATGTGTCATAATGAGATTTGTTTATTGATCTCTTGGCTCTAGACTCGATTAGTGTACTTTAGTTTTAGTGATCAGAGGCTGGAGCTGACTACCACCTTTTCAATATCAACTAACTTGGAGTGAGAAAGTCAATAGAAGTCGTGTTAATCTCCGTAACAAATAAGACAAGTATCTTTTGAGAGAAACTTGAATGGCTGGGAACGGTTGTGCAGTGCATCACTGGGTCCATGATGTGTTTCTTCAATAATAGAATTCATCTTTGTAAAGACTGATAGCATATGTATTGACCCAGTTTCTGCTTAAAGTTGTATAGAGGGCTTCTTTCTTTACACCCTTTATCCTTACATTTCTTTTTTATTCTTCAACCCATTCAATGCTTACGAAGACGTCATTACTAACACCTTGTTGTGATTGTTCCAGTGTTATCTCATGCCTTAGTCAACATTATTCCTTTTTCTCATTGTTCTCCAAATCATACCTAAGGACTGCTATTTCTAACTATGGAGTGTCCTTGGGTAGATCCCTCCGATTCTGGTTGGATCATAAGACTAATACCTAAAATTAACCACCTTATGACTTCATTGACGTCGTGAATTAATTGGTTTGTTGGGTATAGTGATCGAAACCATAAAACCATTTGAAAATCAATCAAATTGTTTGATATACATCAAAAACGTTTTACACTTTGAAAGTTTCATCCTTATGAAATTCCCCTTACACATGTGCATCGACCTTCGAAATTGTTTTGCCCATGAAGGAAAGAGTTATTGCACATAAACTCTTGAGTCTTGTATATCACATTTTAATCAAGTTTCTCCCCTTATGAAAATAATAAATCTTTTAGTGTTTTCATACTATATGATTAAAATTTGTGACATTGAAAAGTTTCATGGAGAGAAAAATGATACCAATTATTTATTGCATGAATTAATGAAAAAATTTTCTGGTTGCTCCCCCTCAAAAATATATGTGTGTCATCACTTAATAAAAATTTGACACCAAATGTTAAAAATGATAAAACACCACAAATATGTTAAGAATGGAGATAAGATGCCTTGGTTGTAACACACATAGTATAAGTACTAGTATGCTAAACCATTCATCATTGGACGTTATCCGAAGGTAAACGCAAGAGTATGTGAGCATAACCTGGTGCATAGTTGTAGCACTCCGTAAATTCAGGTCATTGTTTAAATCTATACTTTTATTATTTATTTTACTTTTGAGTAAAATTTACTTTTTACGCTAAACCGGATAGGTTATCTCGCGTTCGTAATATAACTTTTATTAATTGTGAACCCGAATTTAGATTTAATATCCGTCTACGTGCTCTACGTAATTTATTATTTTACATAAGTATCACATATGTTGTAATTTTATTTTTATCATTTACATTTTTGCTTTGTGGTTACGCCTAAAATCTCGTAATATTTTACGTTTTTACCCGTTAGCCCTAAAACTACCCACTTATTTAAAATTTTATACAAAATAAACCATAACCCCCTCCCCCCCCCCTCGGTCACCAAATTTCATTTACCACATGGATTAGGGTCCATGTGGTGATCATCTATCAAATGTGTCCACTAACTTGAGATTTTGGGACATTTAGAAGAGAAGAATGCATGCCTTATTTATCTAAAATCATACAACCTCCTACCATTCACATAGTAAACATCAAAATTCACAAACCCTCCTACTCTACCTCTCTATTGGCGTCCCCCTCTCCTCCCTATATCATCATCTTCATTAAAAATCTACAAGATATATTACACAAAAAACAATTACAAGAAGACTAGTTATGATTCTCTAGTAATGTTCTTTGATTAATCCCTTTCAAACATCATTTTCTAGGGTGATTGATGTATGTTCTCTTGAGTTAGTGTAGTGTTCTTGGGGTTCTTGCAAGTATTTCATAAGATTATAGCAAGTTTATTAAGGGTTGCATTGTTTGGAGGAAGAAATGGTTTTCTAAGTTACTTGGTTAAATCTCTCAAGAGTTTATGCTTATGTTCTCTTGGGTTATGATTTCCTTGGTTATATAAGGGTTAAATGACGATTATAAGGGTTTATTGCAAGTATTTGGTTGGGTTAATCTTTGAATGTGGGTTGAAGGAAGCTAGTAGGGTTGTTGGGTTGATTATAACTTATTCTTGTTTATCATCTTTTGTAAGATTTTTACTCATTGGTTTCTTCTTAATATTTCTTGTAAATTTTTATATTTTTCTTGTATATTTCTAAGTTTGTAAATATTTTGTATATTCTATAATGTTATTTGTAAAGTATTTGCATTGTACATAATTTATTAGGACTAGAAACATCTTAAAAAGTTAAATTATAACATTGGTTTTGGGACAGTTTGAAAATAGTAGCTTGTAGATGAATTCTGAGAAAATATGAAGACTTTGATGATTAGATAAAAATATAGTGGCATAGGTCTGTGTTTTAGGTTCGTTTCCCTGGGTGGCGCTCATCGTGACGATACCCGAGGAGTTTATTAGAAAATAAACGACAAAGGTTGTTGAAAACTACACACTGAATTTCAATTGAGTATAACTCCAAACATTTTTATAGAAGTCACCTTTGATCTAAACATAGAAATTGTAAATGACACACTAACTTAGAATTACCAAGTCAAAACAGCCTAAACGGATATACGGTTTAGGATATATGATCGTTTTACCAGGACTGTAGTAAATTGCAAAAAACACAGCTTTGGTCCCCCCCCCCACCCCCCCCCCCCCCCCCCCCACCCCCCCCCTTGTTGTAAAATAGCCATTTGACCTATTTTTTATAAAAAAAAAAAATCCTTAATACTCACTAACTCAATACAAATATGACTCGATTCCATTCCATTATCAAACTTACCAACCCTATTATACTATTAAAATTCTAAAATTTCTTTAATTATTAAAAACTCTATAACCAAATTACAATCCCACCATTAAAGTTCATACACATACAAAACTTTTTCCAACAATAATCCCAATCCACCCCCCCCCCAAAATATATAACACCCTCAACACACAATAAACCAAAACCTTATTTTCCTTATATTATCTATCTCTCTTCACATATTCTATATATCTCTTATAAAATACCTAAACTTAATATAAACTTTTATACATCCAATAGAGAAACCCTTTTCTGATTTTGTAACCGACTAAGTTTGTGCTGTCTACAAAATATCAAATCTAATTACTGTTGAAACCCCCATGAACTGCACCGTACAATAGATAAACATAACAGACCAAGTACTAATTGCTAAAAAAGGGTATCCTTTCTAAAATTCATCTTATTATATATCAAACTCCGCTTACTCGTTCCTCTAAAACGGGCTACAGCAGAACAATATGACAGATCCAGACTATGATCACACCACCATTCTTCTCTAGAACAATATTGTTGAACCAAAACTAAGCTAGCGCACTATATACCCGCCGCAATTTCTACTCACGTCTACCTTTGATGAGAGAGACAACACTATGAAAATTTGTTTTTGGAAATAAAGAAGATATTTTTTGACTCAACCATGTCAGTATTAGTGATGTGGGAGTTCTTTTGGTCGATGTGGCGTTGGAGTCTGTTTTGTTGCTCTGAGATGTGGAGAATAGAGCGTGAGATGCGTTAAGAATAGAGAACTATGTTGCACGTAAGATGTGACTGATGATAGTAGACTCGCTAGAGAGTACTGACTTGACTCCATATAGTGTTGTATTGTCTTCTATCCTATACGAGCGCGAAGAGATCATTCAATGGTGAGATTAAGAATTCCTCTTTTTGATTATTGTTGAAAAAACATGTGTACTAAATCGGATATTTTTTTTAATATTTTCTTTTTCACATAAAAATTTTCTTAGAGAAATGAGATATTTTTCGCCAACTAAACGGCCCCTCATCCTTCCTAAAATTCCTAAAAAATACACCTGGCATGTTTCATCATCCAATGGCTCATATTCAACTTACCCTTTCAACAAAAACCCATCAACAATTATCCCTCCCCAATCAATATTTCACGAATCCCTTCCCCAAAAACCTCCCTCGGATCATTTATTCCATAAAATCAACAATACGATCCATAACAAATAAACCCCAGATTAATCATTTTTAATGGATTGATCGACATAAACAAATTAACCAAATCCCCAATACAAATAACCCTTAAATTCAATTCCAATCTTTAAGGTTTATACTTTTTGCTCATTATGAATTTCATGTTTTTTAGTTTATGATTGGTTTGTGTAATTTATTTGTGTTTGTCTCTGATTTCTTTGTTTTAATCATAGATTCATGATTATTAGATGTTCATCTAAAGTGATGATTTTTAGATGTTCATCGTGTCCGTGATTATTTATTTTTAATCCTTATTATGGATTACAGTATGATACTTAGATTGGTTGTTAAGCATAAATATACTATATGGTTTTTGTTTGGTTTTTCTTATTCATGGTTGTCATTTGTAATATATTTCCTAAAACAAGACTTAATGAAAGGAACTTGATTACAGTTTGCAGATAATGAGGATCTTACGTGTTAGTTGAGAGCCGAAAACGGATCAACAAATTCAAGGTTGATGATGTCGTTTTGTAAATAATAGAATACATGATACTCCATGATGAATACAATGTTTGAGATATACTCACACCTCGGCCGGATCGTACATCATCAATGCTGTGCTGTGCGAGCTCTCGCATAGATTTGTTATCGTTTTTACTACATGTGGAGAAAGTTGATGATTGTGAGCTCATACAATTAAGATATCACGCTCATATGTTCATGCTTAATATATAATAATAATTTATAGATTATGCTTATCAAAATGTAGAGGATTTTGCGAGTGAGTGGAGAGCCACAAAAAGGATCAACAAACCCATACCTGAAAGCGACGATCAATATGTGCCTAAACACAAGTGCCTTTTTTTAATATCATCTAGTCTAATAAACACTAGGAGAGATTGTTTGGTTGCTGAAATGATTGGTGCATAGGTTGTTCAGGGGCTGTTAAGAGTGATATCATGAGTGTATTAAGATTAATTGAGTTACATAACAACTGAGGAAAGTTATACACCTAGCGCTCGCTCTTGGTCGTTGCGAGCTGTCTCTCTAGTGTCACAAGATGTCTCTTTGACGCGAGACGTGTGATTCTGATCACTAATGCGCGTCTCCACACAACCCGTACACCCACCCAATCCTTTATTAACGCTTTGTACCTCGACGGGCAATGTACGCTTATCTGTATTATTGTCGAGATCTCCATAATGAGGCAAATAAAGTTGATTATGGTCCGCGACAGAGCTTGATGACCCGTCATTTGGCAATATTAGATCAAGATGCGAGAACTCACGAGATATATTGTTTGGTGGCTCAGAATATGAATCCAGGGACAAATTTATGGGGTGAACTATCTTGCATGCCTGACATTAGTGTAGATCTTAAGAGATTTGACAAAGCTTTTAAGAGTTTGAGACTACGGAAGTAAATAGAATTACAACCCTATATAACTGTTGTTAATGATATTATAAATTAATTAATAGTTAATGAAATCAAGTTTGGCAATGATTTGGGACAAGGATGAAGAGATTAGTATTTTTCTAAGTAAAAGGAATATAAGAAAGAATGATGTCTTGATGTCCTTTTCCAAACACAAGGATAAATGAAAAAACCCAAGTGTAGCAAGGTATTTAAGTAGAAGTTTGCAGTTTTATACATCTTAGTTGAAGTCTAAAGTAAGTTGTCAGTTAAATTTATGGTTCACAATCAATTTTTTTTTCAAGTTTGAAGTGTAGAATTTTGTTTTATGAGAGTCTCTAAAGTGATCAAATAGTTTGTCAACTACAACAAGGTGCTTGGAATTAAACGATTAAACTACATAACTTTCAAGTATTGGATTGGAATTAAATGCTATTGGATTATAAAAGATTACGTTAATAGTGAGGTCCTTTGAGGGGCAACACGGTGCATTGCAACATTATTGTGTTTTCCTTTTCTATGTTTCTTCATATGCAATTTTATTCTGTAATCGACACAAAAATACTCACATGGAAATGTATTAGGAACTACTGTATTAGCAATCCCTAAGTGTTAGATGTTGGGCCTAGAGTAAAATATTATATAGGTTGGTGAAGAAGTTATTTCCATGGTTAATAGATTTGTAGGTCAATTGGTTTCGCTACCCACAACCAAGATGATTGAGAAGTTGTTACGCTACGGCATGTATTCAGATCATGAACAACCAAGATGGTAAGCCATGGAATATATCACATGACAACCATGAAGACACATTTCGTATTTAGATTACTCACAGGGCAAGAGATATTAACAAATTACTGTAGTCCTAACATATCAGGAGCTTATTCTGGTCTTTTTGATACAACGTCACATAAAAATTGAAATCTTTTGCATACTATTATGGGTCAGAATTACAAGGGCCTGGTCAAATTGGAAATTGCTAATCTAAATGTACATTTTAACATGAGTGGTTTTGCTCATCGGGAATACGCAGACAGAAGTAAAAAGGTACATTTTATCTTATTACTCCAAATTATTCAATTTTAAACTTTAACTTTATAACTATCGGCTTGCATCAATGCGAACCCTCCTCATGGAAAGCACACACATATCAATTCTATGTGATTGATATTATTTTCAAGACTGATGTGGTAAAGTAAAGATTTGTATCAAATTCAGGGCTGAAAAGTTTTTGATTTAGATTTGAAGTCAAAATTTAAACTTCAATGTTTTTTGGACATTAATCTTTTTATCCTGATTTTGTGGCAGGTTTAATGAAAACGAATAATTATGGCTGCTCAAAAGATAGAGGATACTCACAAATTACTAAATAGTTGTAAGTTATTATGTATCATCCATGAAAGTTGTTTTGAAAATTTGTATTTTTAACTCAACGTGATTATCTTTTTTCCTGTTGCTGTTATATCATTTGTTGATTTTACCAGAAACGTTACTCATGGATAATGTTAGCGTCAAATTTTCCAAATCACAGTCGATGTAGTTCTGTAATAAGAAACAGCATCAGAACCAGTTACATGGTAATCTCAACATGCTGAATAATCACCAGTCATCACTCCTGTTGCAGTAAGTTCCACAGCA
Source organism: Tanacetum coccineum (assembly GCA_026074375.1). Taxonomy (NCBI): domain Eukaryota; kingdom Viridiplantae; phylum Streptophyta; class Magnoliopsida; order Asterales; family Asteraceae; genus Tanacetum; species Tanacetum coccineum. The sequence goes on from BQNB010017784.1 coordinate 13,896, forward strand.
GAATCAACCAACGCTAGGCCAAACGTCACACGTAGAATTGCAGCAGCACGCAGTCCACAAACCCAGTCAGGTATATGTTGCCACACCAGCCTCAGGTGTCGTAGGTACCAAAGGCTTTTATTAATTACAAACTCAGATTGTCGTGGGTACCAAAGGTTTATATTAATTACAAACTCAAATTGTTTAAAAGTAGCCTCAGGTGTCGTGGGTACCAAAGGCTTTTATTAATGTCGTGAAAGTAGTTTTTTTAGTTTTAAGTCTTTTCCTATTTAGAGACTTCATTCCGTGAGCTTCATATAGTACTCGCTGATAATTATAACATCATGTCCTATTAGATACATCATCCATCTTACCACTCACATGTCCAATCTAATATACATAAATGTTTTTGGTGTTTTTAGGACCGTAAAAAACTTCAAGGACAGTTGATCACATAACAGGAAGCTATGTTTGGGTCAAAACTAAGCCCAATGAAGCAAGTGGGAAAAGAGGGAAGGAAGGAGGGGGGGGGGGGGGGGTCAGGTGTCATGTGGTGGTAAGTATCAAAAGATTATCACTGAGACGAGCTCTGCATGCACTTAAAACTGATCTTTACTCGATTAGATCTACACCCTAATACCCACAACGACAAAACGAATGAACATCAATCTAACATGAGGATGATGGATTTGCAGAACTTTTAGTATTAATGCTCTACTACCTTTGTTTGTTTAGCCTAAGTATTACAATTGAGTTGCTATGTGTTTGGTGTTTGATTAAAAACAGTAGAATGTGTTGATATACTCCTATTGTAAATTTGTAATAGATTTCAAATATATTTGCTATTATAAATTTGTTAGATATTGTAAAAGGTGCAGTTATGAAAATGAAAGAAATTAAGTAGTTGTTTCATTAAGTATCACTGTTACCGCATGCAGGGGCGGACTTGGCTTATAGCACGGGTATGCACGTGCATACCATCCGATTCGATGGGCTAGTGTAAAATAAATTTTTTTAAGAAATATACATAGAGTGCATACCTTTCAAAAATACCGAACTTGAGTGCATACCCTATTTTGAAATCCTAGGTCCGCCACTGACCGCATGGCTGAATATTTAGGCACAATGGTTGTTATACAACCATAAATAAATTTCTCATCTGATATCTAAAATATTATGTTTGCTTTAGTTATATACGAATAACACGCTAACTACTTATTTTATTGCCGTAAGTTTAAAATAAATTTCGGGAGGAATCACAACACACATGGTTGTAACAGACTATATAGTCACTGTGTTTGTTGAACCGCTATACGTCGTGAAGGATGGTTATAACACATTTCATGGGAATTTGAAACGGCTCCAAAATGTCCCTTCCGTAAAAAGAAATGTGTTGACATTTGAATGTTGATAACCCACGGTCTATGTATAAAAATCTTTATTATTTACTCCCTCCGTCCCAAATTAATAGTCCCACTTTTCATTTTGGGTTGTCTCAAAATTATTGTCCCCTTCCAAATATAGTTGTGGGTAATGTAGCAAGTTTACCATATTATTGACTAATGAGACTATTAAATTACTAAACTCTTATTCAAGTCCCTTGTGGCGCTCGTCATGATGATACCCGAGAAATTTACTAGAAAATAAACGACAAAGGTTGTCAGAAACTGCACATTGAATTTCAATTGAGTATAACTCTAAAAATTTGTATAGAAGTCACCATTGATGTAAACAGAGAACTTATAAAGGACACACTAACTTAGAATTACCAAGTCAAAACAGCCCAAACGGATATACAGTTTAGGAGATATGATCGTTTTACCAGGATTGTAGTAAACTGTGAAAACACAACTTTGGTCCTTGTTAGTAAATTGACATTTTGACCTCATTTTTATAAAAACTGAGGTGGTCGAACCTACATATCAGAAAAATAGACCCGTTTACCTTTCCATAGGTGTAAGAACCAAACCGAGACCATCTATGGATTAGGAGATATGGGCCCGTAAAGTTAGATAAAATCTGAAAATGTTAAAGGCCTACATGTATTGGGTTTACAAATAATTAATTTGGACATATTTAGGCCCAATTGTTTTATAAAACTTAAAAACTAAAAGTACAATGCTAAATCTTTATAAAAGTTTTATAAAAACTTATTTATGTTCTTGCATAATATTTATATATTCTAAGTCGCGACATTACTTTTAGGCTGCAATTAGGATTTTTCTCGACTCCTGACGTTTATTCTGTTATCTTTTGTAATATCGCTAAAAGCTGCCTTCATAGCATCTTTTACTTATTAAATGTTTTATAAACTCCACGGGGGAGATACATGCTATTTTTACATTTGGACGCAAGTACTTAAACTGTATGTTATGCCTGAAATATTATTGCCTAAATACCACTACTGCCAATCAGACCCCTATATCATGAGCCGTTAATGGCTTTAGTAAACTAAACGTGGATGTTGTGAATAGATCTATTGGGATTGACAATCCTCGTCCGGGTATGTAACAACTAATACCATGTCAAACGGACGCATTTAACATTTGATGTATTACATGATTGTTTTAACAGAACACCCAATTTCGGGACATAAATCTAGATAAGATCTGCATATCGTTAAGGTTCGGTGTTATGAGCTTAGGGAAATAATAACTGTTTTTGACTTCTGAATGTGTTTCATTAGTCTACTATTACTTAAAATCTTGTGGTCCACTGATTTATTTATAAAACCTATGAATTTCAATCAACATTATTGTTGACCATTTTAGCATGTTTTATCTCAAGTCCTTAAGCTAAATATTTCTTGGATGGGAGTCGTACAGATATTTTGAAGACACTGCATACTTTTACCATTCGATAAAACTTTCTTTTGAAAACATTATGAAATATTTAAACTTTTGGGACTTGTATCTTTATGAAATCTGATGTTTTATTTATATCGAATGTGTAAATTTTTAAAAAATATCCCATTTAGAGGTCGTTTTCTATAACTTGTACTATGTGCTATAAAGTAGCACCCCCGGTTACCTTCCGCAACTATTTAAATTTGGGGGTGTTACAGATTGGTACCAGAACATTGGTTATAGAGAATTAGGTTGCATTTAGTACATAGACTATAACTTTTATATATATTAGGAGTCCCCCGTTGCCTTACCCAATATCCGTGCGCGTACACTCCCTGATTGTTTATATTTATTCCCTCGATCTTCACTATTAGTATTATATAAATGATATTTATATAAGTACTTTATTTGCTTTTTGATCTCATACGCTTATCTTTGAAATTATCGCTTCTTATTTATATAAAAGTAATTTATATGAATACCGAATATTCCTGATTATTTATGATTATTTATAAAAGCATTACTATTTAATTTATATAAAAGTTATTTATATAAATACTTAATTATTATTTTATTTATTATATTCACTTATGTATATTTATTTCAGAGTATTATGGCTGAGCCACTATCACCCGACCATGTATTTGATTTTCCTGCTAACGACTCGGTACTTGACTTAGAGGATGATCCAAAGTTAGATGTATAGGAGGATCCAAAGGAGGATCCCGAGGAGGAACAGGACATGGATATTGAGGAGGATATACCTCCCGTAGTTTCTCCACCTACTGGATCACCACCCATATCACCACCACCTATATCCGGGTCCTTATCGAATTCTGATACTACAGCTCCAATCACTTCTGACAGGACAATATGGGTGCCACCTTCTGGTAACATATTTGAGATTGAGGGACCATCATCAATATCTTCGATTCCACCACACCTTCTAGTGCATGATATGAGTAGACTGAGACAGGATACCGATACACTGCATGGCAGTGTTAGGACCTTGGTACGGGGTATGGAGACCCGCACGACTGAGATTGCTGCTCTTCGTACTGGGATTGATAGAGTTCAAAGGCGCATGGGTGCCTCCAATGTTGATATTGCTTTTATTGAGCAGGCTATTGCCAGTACTGAGGATGGTGTTTTAGCACTGCAGGCTCGTGCAGACTGCCGAGGCTAGACATTTATAGGGTGAGCAAGACAGGGCTAGAGACAAAGAGGAGATCCAAAGGCTGAAGACCCTAGTGGAATAAGCCGAGATTTCTACCATGTTGGCAGCGATGGATATAGATATGATCGAGAGAGAGCTATATAGTATACGAGTTTGGTTGTTTGAGTTGTAATTAGAGACGATTAGGAGGGGTGCTGTGGAGGCACACCCTATTGAGAGCATTGATGTATTGGCTGTTTATGGATATACTTGACCCTTAGAGCCGCAGGGACCACCATATGGTTCCCAGTAGATTAGCTTTTATGTTCTTAGCATAGGACTTTTTGTACTGCCACTAAACTGAGAGTCTTAGTTAGTAGGCGTTATGCTGTTGGTTGTAATTGTCTTATTTTGTAAACACCACAGCTTATGTAAAAACTTATGTTATGTAATGAAAATTATGTTGCTTAATGATGTATCATCTGTTGTCATGGATGTTTATATTCTTATTCTATCTCATTCCTTTTATTATTATTATGTATCTTGATATTGGATACCATACGGATTCTTATTGGATTACGTATTTGTGTTGTTAATAGAAGCATGCCACTAAGAAGAATGAACCAAAATGTTGTTGAACAACTTATGGCAGATCATGTAGCTGCAGCTATTGCAGAATACGAGATAAATAGAGCCAAAACAAAAGGAGCTGGACTTGCTGGAGGTAACGTTGGAGGTAATGCTAGAGGAAATGCTGGGGGAAATGTAGCACCTGAAGCTCGCGGGTGTACATACAAAACCTTTTTGGGCTGCAATCCTCTTACCTTTAATGGAACGAAAGGTGCTGTTGGACTAAGTAGATGGTTCAAAAAGCTAGAATCAAATTTTCAAATTAGCAAATGTGCTAATGAAGCAAGGTTAAGTATGGTGCGTGTACGTTGCAAGGTCGTGCTTTAACATGGTGGAATGGTTATGTCCATTCTTTAGGGATCGATGCTGCCAATCAAATCCCCTAGACTAAATTTAAGCAAATGATGACCGATGAATACTGTACGAGGAACGAGCTGTAAAGAATGGAACAAGAACTCTGGAATTTAACGGTGAAAGGAGATGATATTGTTAGGTATACAAACCGTTTTCATGAATTAGCAGCAATGTGCCCATCGATGGTTACCCCGAAGTATAAGAAGATTGAAAGGTATGTTTGGGGGCTTCTGGAGAAAATTCAGGGAAATGTAACATCATCAAAGCCTGCCACCACACACGAGGCCATTCATATGGCTCATAATTTAATGGATCAAGCGATACGATTCAAAGCTGCAAGAAGTGGTGAAGCCAACAAGAGAAAGTGAGAAGATCACCAGAGTGGTGGAAGTAACAATAACAACAACCGCAACAACACCCACCACCACCAACAAAACTAAAGACAAGAAGCTGTTAAAGCTTATGTTGCTGCCATAGCTGAAGGGAAAGTTTATGTGGGGAACTTACAATTATGCAACCAATACAAGCTGCATCATAATGGTTAGTTGATAACATCAAATAGTTAATACATTTTAATATCAAATTCCCTATGAAAATGATTATAAATATGTTGTAAATGTCTAAAAACATTACTTAATTGTTTATATTTAGTTTTTAGGGACCAAGTGAGCATTTTAGCAAAAGACAAGGGATTTGGACATGAAATGCACTAAAGTAAAGAGTTCAAGGCAGTTTATGGCGTAACACCCCCGAGGGATTACGCTGTAACATATACTAATGAAGAAATGAGTCATCACACCTTTTATGGCGTAAAGCATCTCCCACTTTACGCCGCAATATTCAATTTTACAAGGGATGACTTATCCGAGTCAGCGTTAGGCGTAACATAGGCGACAAGGTTACGCCGTAACATCATTTTAGCCTAGAATATTGGAAGCTTACGTATCAGGGTTACGGTGTAACGTCTAACTAGGGTTACACAGTAATAGTTTTGATTTATATAAATAGATACCTCATCTGGCTCATTCAGCATCACTCACTTCCATAACTCACAACACAGTTCCAAGGGGTATACCAAACCCCAAAGGTCCGAAGCATTCCAAGGGAGAAGTCACTTTACACATTTCTTGTATTTATTCATTCATAACATTCACTGTAAGAACAATGATGATTCAATCCATGTCTATGTTCATTAATTCTTGCATTTCCGTTACCATAAGCGGCTAAGCACTCTAAGTGCTGGACTAACCATGTATTTACTATTGTTATGATTAATATTTCCTGTTAAATTATGATTCTGTTAGATATCCTTATAGCCTTTCATTGATCCCTGTGTTTTGGTAGTATAGAGGGTGGCTTAGATCTTGTTAATCCTGATATTAGACTTACCATGTTTAACCTGGGATTAGCGGGGTACTAGGGTAGCTTGACACCTATCCCTAGTGTAGGAATTGACCAAATTACCGCCTTTGCCATAATAAATACTTAAAAAATGCAGGAACTCTTTCAGAGGGGGTTAATAATCAGTTTAGATTATAGATTAGTCTTAAGGGTAGTTGGGAATTAACCACTATAAACTTGGATGCCCTGCTCGTGTGATCGTAGGGGAATGTGGGATCGCAGAGTAAGTATAGGACATACCTCAAATGCCAATTCGGGTCTGTCAATATTAGAACCACTAATGGAACTTATAATTGAACATTGCACAGGAAAATGTAATCATGGCATTAGTAACAAAACGGTTAGGCTAGCACGCTTTTCTTCCTGAATAATTCTATCAATTTACTTTATTGCATTTACTTTCCTGTAGTTATTAAAACCAACTTTAAAACCATTTTCAAACGTGACATAATAAAATTAAAAGTAGTAAACCTTAGCTCTTGGGACGACCTCGGATTTACCAAACTACTGCACTATTTACGACCGAGTTCTCTGCCCATTAGTGCGTGTATCTATAGACGAGTTTTATAAATTTAAAACTTGGCAATTAATTATTTAAAACAATTTTATGCATCAAGTTTTTGGCGTCGCCGCCAGGGAGCTAAAATTAGTTTTAGTTTGATTTCTAATTACTAAACATTTCTAAAAATCATAATGGCTGAGGGGGAAATCAATAACCTCACCATGGAGCAGTATCTGACATTGACTCGAGGAAACTAAGCACCAGGCGTGGTCAAACCCGAAATAGGAGGCAATGTGAATTTTGAGATAAAGAGTCAATTCATGCGAGAATTGAGGGAGGATACCTTCTCCGAAAATAAGAACGACGATGCCCATGAGCATGTGGAGCGAGTTTTAGATATTGTCAGCTTATTCAACATTCTCGGAGTATCACATGATGCTTTCATGCCGCGCGTCTTCCCCATTACTCTAACTGGAGCCGCTAAGCGATGGGTGGACAGACTTCCTCCAGGAACCGTCAATTCCTGAGATCTCCTTAAAAAGGCCTTTATCCAAAGGTACTGTCCACCATCAAAGACTGCCAAGCAGCTTAAAGAAATCCGTAACTTCAAGCAGGAAGGAAATGAGACTTTATACCTGTAGCATCTCGTATTTTACGGTCAACATTTTAACCGAGCTCTAAATTCCATTTCAAATTTTTAAGGAAATTATTATTTTGTTTTTAGCCGTTTTAACAAAAACTGTCGTTTTAGCTATTTTCGAGTCGTGATTTGGACTTTATCCATTTTAGCGTTCCCCCCCCGACCGACTCATCGCCCCCACCATAACACCCCATCAAATTTAGCCATGAGAGCTTAACCTCTTCCCTATTTTTATTTCTTATTACCTTTTACCATCTATATCCGCGTTTGGCCAAAAACGGCGTCATCAATAGTATTTATTACAATTATTCCATATTTCAATTATGTGTTTTAGAAAAATAATATTATTAATATTATTTTATAAACATAACATATTTTCCAAACACTCTTTTTAATTGTTGCTTAGTTTAGACTTCATCAAAACCTAGAATCCAAAACACCCCCTTATTATGATTTATACTCCTACTAAATCCAAAACCAAACCACACCCTTATATTTGTATTTCCTCAATAAAAACGCTAAAACCAACAACCCCTTATGTTCCAATGAGCTCCTTATAAATCTATAATACACCACCCTTACATATTTTTTTTACCAAAAAGGAAGTGGCCATCTAAAATCCATTAGTAACAAAAAAAAGGCTTGACAGTTTCTTCTTCCTCTTTTACTGTTGTGTCGACACAAGTCATATCCACTCACCATCAATTGATCACTCAAAAATTTACAATTTAAACATCTTTCTAATCACTCTCAATTCATTCCTTATACAAATCACATCATCCTTTTGATGATTAAACCACTCATGCATCAAGAATTAAAAAGTTCTTGATTTTATTAAATTTTGATTCTTAGGTTTTTCTATTTGGGTGCAATTAAATCATCAAGGGTTGCGATTGCAAGTGTTTTTAACAAGATTGGTTAATCAATAAAATCAAGTGTGTAGATTAGGTCTTTGTTTTGTGTTTGTGGGTTTCGGCAATTGAGGGAAAACACAAGAGGGTTTCGTTTGATCATTGTCTTCTATTCTATTGTGTTTGTAAGCCTTTTGTTTCCTTGTTGTATTGATTTAATTTTATTTTATGCATATGTTTGATTTTTACTTTTTATGAGCATGCATGTTCTTGAGTTTGTTTGATTTTGGGTTTGATCATGAACATCATGTTTTGAATGATGTGAAGATATGTTATTAGGATATGTTATGGCATTGCAAGTGAATAATTGGTGATTTGGATAAGTTTTGATGGGGTTTCTAGGTAGTTTTATGGACTGTTTTTAGATCAGTAGCAAAACGTGGCTTTTCCCAATACTTTTTGGCCTAGAGCCTGTGAATAAATTACATGGTTGGATGGATATAGTTATAAGGTTCATGTGGCTAATTGGATGGTTTATCAACTCCTCCGGATGAGGGAGTTATGGCCGTTTTACGATTGCTAGTCAAATCTGGAACATCGTTTGGGGAAAACGAGTTTTAAAACTCCTGTTAATGCTCTAAAATGTAGGATAGGAAAACTAATCTCAGTAGTATACATCTTAATCTAACTTCTCCAAGTGGATTCACTTTAATAGCTATTACGGTTTAGAAAATACAACAAAATTAGTGTTTGGTAGGGAAATTTTGGGATCTGCTGCAGACCATGCAGGATAAATGGGATTAATTGCAGCAAACTTGTGGCTAGAAAGGTCTGGATTTTTGATGTGGGTGGTATAAATAAAGTTCAAGTTATGTGTCAAATTGGATAGAGCATATCTCCTCCGGATGAGTGAGAATATGATCCGAATTTACGGAAAACTAGTCAGTTTCTGAAACTACTGTTTGAAAAAGGGATTTTAACCTTCAGAATTTTTGCACTAACGTGTTGTGTTTTAAACATGGTTAAACACGAGACAATCATAAATCTTTCATCTCTCTTTGGATTCAACATTTATTTCTTTATAGAATATGAGTTTATGTACAAAACCGTTTCAGCGTTTTAAAAATTCAGTGAACTTTTGTTTTGGAGTTATGCATTAGTAAAAATCATTTCCCTTTTAGGAGATTGGTAAATGGTTTGCTTAAAAGCCTAATGTTCTGGAAAACTAGGACTTAAGTATCTTTCACAGGGGTTGAAAGCCCCATCCTTTGTATATTTTAATAGGTTAGAGGTTATGTCTTGCTATGTTGGGACCTAAAATTCTGCAACATTTGTTTTACTCTTTTCTGTGACATATAAAAGTGCCCGGCCAACATAGTATTAGATAAGAATCGCTCTAAGCGAGAATTAGTCGACTCTTAATGTAGTATAGTCCAGGGTTGATATACCAAATTTGGGGATAAAAATACTATGGTTAAGTCTTAATGCAATGCCATGCAGTATATCGGAGCATAAATCTCCGTCTTGACCATTTGATTATATTTACGTATTGGTTTCTTTATCATACTAAAGTCGCGTCATACCTTTTTAGGTAGGTGCTTAGGCAGTACTTTTCTTCATCCATAAGATTCATCTACTTCTGGATCTCCTTGCGAATACGGTGAGTTCATTAGCCTCCCCTTTTCTCTTTTTATTGATTTTCATAAAACTGTTTTCGGTGTTCGGTGAGAATACATGCTCCATTTTACAGTAAAATCATTGATTTTTAATACTTAATCGTTTCCCATGCTATCTTTACAAAGTTTTTACTTTGCTTAGACATGACTTCTAAAAATTGTGTGATACATGGCTGTTTTTTATGAACTAATTAAGCTTGATTTGTTTGTACATCATTTGAGATCATTAATTCACTACATATGAATTCCGTGAGTTTTGAACACATTATTTGTTTTACTTTGGACCAAGTGCTTTCCAATTGTATGCTATCCAGATTATTGCCTGAAATATTAATTGCTTAGTCCCTTTCACTGCTACTTAAGTCCCCTGTTTCATCAATGAAACCGTCTGTGTGATGATTTGTTGTTAGTAAGAATGTTGGGGTTAGAGCGATCGGAGGGTACTGGACCAAATCCCCGTCTACTTTTCCGGACTTTATGGTTTTTAGATAACCATGTGACGCATTTAACATTTGAGGTATCCTTGGGGTTATAGCAGTATACCCTACTTTTATTGGGGCAAAAATCTTGTTAAGGTGTCGGTGTCATGAGCTTAGTGCAATAATATATACTTAGACTTGGTGAATTTGTTTCTCTTTTCTACATTACTTGTTTTGGACTTCGGAATATGTACTTAGTCCACCATTAAGTAAGCTTGTGGTTTCCACTTTTAAATATTCATGATTTATGGAATCACTATTTGATTTTGGAAATAATACTTTGAATGTTGAAACGCTACTTTTCTTCTGAAATATTTCTTAAATTATTTCAACACTGCTTTTACTTAAACCTATGAATTCACCAACATTATTGTTGACGTTTTTGCATGTATTTTCTCAGGTTATTATATTGATAGCTGAGCATTGGGAGCATTCGAGACGCGCGGATATCAAAACTTTAAAGACTTGGTTTTTCTTCACATTCGACAACCATTTATTATTAAAATATACAAAGGAGTCATGTTTAAACTCTTGTAATCTTGTTAAAAGCAAATTATTGGGACCTGAATTTACTCTGATTTATTTAAATTGAATGTGACATTTTATTAAACGTCTCTTTTGAGATCGTTTTCTGTAACTTGTACTTTATACTATGAAGTAGCACCCCAAGTGGTATTCCGCTGCGGCGTTGTGATTTTGGGGGTGTTACAATACCAAGCCTGGGAGCGGTATAATGACCTACTATATAAATGCCCCACTCATGACATCAATAGCCATAAGAAGGTAAATATCTTCTATAATGGTCTTAGGACCATGAATCGTTAATTGCTTGACTCATAAGGGCCAATTCCTGGCATGACACCTGCTCAAGCATTAACAGCGATTCAGACTATGGCTGACCACTCCTAAAAGCTGCATGATGGGACATCTAACAGAATTAACAGTGTTGGTTGTTCGTAATTCTGAACGGATCGCTGCTATTGTAAACAAACTAGAAAACCTCGGTCGAGACATGAAGAAGTTGAAAGAAAATGTTCACGCTATTCAAGTAGGATGTCAAATCTGCGGAGGAGCTTACCTTGACAAGGATTACCCTCTAAACGAGGAAGTAAAGAGTGTAGAAGAAGTTAAATATGGAGAGTTTGGTCGACCCTTCCCAAATAACAATAGAAATGATGGTAGATTTAGTAGGGGAGGATATGACCAACCATCATATAGACAAAGAAGACCAAGCCTAACTGAAATAATCAATAAATACATGGAAGAAGCATCTAAGAGACATGCCGAGCAAGACGAATGGTTAAATAAATTTTACCAAAGTACAGAAACCAGCCGAGAAGCTCACGACAAAATTATCCAAGGTCTTGAGACAAAGGTAAAAACCTTAGCAAATGAGGTTGAAGGGCGAGTTAACAATGGAAAGTTCAAAGAATGGAAAACAATCTGTACTGAAGATGGATCACCATTATACACACCTTTCTATTATTCCCCTGAGGAAATCAAATATTTTTCTTCTAACTCAGGATTTTCTGATAACGAGAAATAAGAAACTGACAATTCAGGAATGGCTGAGGCTCTAGCAGCACTTGAGGCCACACTTTAGATAAAAAAGAAGAACCTAAAGCAGAAAAAAAAGTGTAAACTACTATGTTGATCCTTATGAGCCCCTAATACCATTCCCTAGACGATTAGAGCATCACACAAAAGAAGCATTGGTGCACAAAACTATGGAGAGCTTAAAGAAAATCAAGATAAATCATCCTTTGTTAAAAGAAAATAGGCAAACTGACAATCACGCAAAATACCTGAAGGACTTGGTAGAAAACAAACCTAGGTCCGAAGAAGATGAGAAAATAAGAATGAACCTTAGGTGCTCCGCTCTGCTCCAGAATCATCTACCCCTTAAGGAACAAGATCCAAGAAGTTTCATTCTCCCTTGTTCCATTGGAAAGTTAGATTTCAATAATATATTAGCAGATTTAGGAGCTAGCATCAGCGACATGCCCCTTTCTATGTATAAACGTTTGGGCATAGGAAAACTTAAACCAATTAATATGATGATCGAAATGGCTGATAATACTAAATGCAAACCTAAGGGAATAGTAGAAAATTTACTTATAAAAATCGACATATTTATCTTTCCGGTAGATTTTTTCATTTTTGATATGGTTGAGGACCTAAGGATGCCCATCATCCTAGGAAGACCATTGCTAGTCACTGCACACGCTAAAGTAAATATATTCAGAAAGTCTATTTCTCTAGAAGTTGGAAGTGAAAAAGTAATATTCAAAATGAAAAGTAGTTTTACTACAACTTTTGAATCCATTCGATCAATAAGAAGCGATACATGCCTGGAGGATGATGACTTTAAAAAGATTGATTATGATTTATTCTTATACGATTCAAAATCTTGTGAGTTTAACCGACTATTAAGTATCAATCCAGACATTTTTTCCTATGAAATTGAGGTACAAGAATCTTATGAAGAGATCGTATATAGGACAACTGAAGAGAAACAATCCAGACCTAAAGAAAGAAGAGTGCATTGGTGTAAGGCTATTTTGTAAAAAAAGAAAATAGGAGCAAGTATTGGCCATCTTGCGACCCAAACCAGGATGTATGCGATGGAGGAGATTCACCAATTAACAAAATGAAATGTTATTGGGAAAGCATGAACGATAGTAAACAAGAAGAGTTAGAACGGGTTAATCTAAGCTTAAATGATTGGATAAAAATAAGGTATGGGAAGGTATGCAAGATGACAAGGGAAAGAATTCTCAAAGACCACTAGAGAAACAAGTTCAGAGATGAAGAAGATGACTTAGAAGAGAACTTGGAAGACCCAGAGGAGTGCGAAGAAGATAAAGCAAACGCAATAATGTGGGCTATTCATGATAAATTAAAAGATGATTGGTTTAATAATACAAGTAAAGATGAAGTCGATTTGGAAAGGATACTGGATTATTTGGAACCAAGATCATATAACGGATTCATCAACTTGGATAACGAAACCTATAATAAGAGAAGGTGCAAATTGTTGGGAATGACCTATAAGAAACCAACTTCGATTTTAATGGAAAAAGTTAAAGTCACTCGATACACTATTGGTCCAGGAGAGATCTACACAAAGGTAAAGGTATTAGGATTTGATGAACTACCAAGAACTAGAGATAACGTTGCTGCAATAAGAGCCAGATTATTAGAAAAGATGGCCCACGAGGGAAATGGCCAAGCAAAGACGTAGAGAGTCTTAAGTCTAACTTAAAGACTCGGTAATAAACAAAAGTGCTTATCAAGAGACCATCCGTCTTTTATTTTTTGCATATTAGTTGGTTTTTGCTGGTTTCTCTCTTATTTTGCAGGTTCTTGCTATAAGGAAGTGGAATTCGAGGTCTCCTCGACTCGTTTTCATGTAGTAGCAAGGTTCTGTCTAGGCGTAACCACATTGGTTACGCCATAACAGATATTATTACTACGTAATGTCCTGAATTAGTTACGCCGCAACCTTCTTATTAATTTCCAAAATTAAAAAAAACCACATGTTTACGGCGTAACCAATCCCATGGTTATGCCGTAAAACCTTTTTTGAAAATTAAAATTAGTTTGAAACTTTTTCAAAAACCTTGTATAAGTAAATGAACTTTGTGGGTATGTTCTCTGGAAACCCTCACGAGACTTCACTCGTCCACTTGGCCCACCAAGTGGTTTAAAAGGCTTGTTGCATATGCTAAATGCAACCGTGATTCCTACGAACGTGAGTTAGATATTAGTGTATATTTATCTATGAACATTTAATGCTTGTTGTTGTTTAGTGATTTCAGGGGAAACGAGGTTGTTCTATAGACACTTTGTAAGAATTCATCTCTTGCATTCATCATTCGAAGAGGAGAGCAATACTCATAGGAGTCTTTTGTTTTAATTCTACTCTTATTTCATAATTTCATTTCCTTAGTTGTACAATAGGGACATTGTACAAACCAAGTGGGGGGATAGGAGTAGAATTACCACTTGGCCTATATTTGCCTTTGATTTTCTAGTTTTCTTTAAAAATGGTGCTAATTTTAAAATTTTGACATGTTTTTCTTACTGAACTAGAATTAATCTTTGCCGAGCACACTATTATCCCATAATTAAATTGGTGAGGTTAAGCCTAATATTCCGTTTCCATTTATTATACAAAAATCCACCAAATATATGAGAGTACCGATAGTATTGTAGACTTTAGAACTTGGCATGTACATCTTGTCAAGACCGAATTGGTTAGTTATAATAGACAGGTCAAGAAGGATACATATTAGGAAATCACCCAAAAAGCCTATATGTGTGTAAAACCTTGTTAAGCCAATCTCTGTTTAAACCCTATATGTTTCGTTACACCATATCGCCTAAAGCCTACCCTGTAGTCTTTATTTTCTTTGTGTTGAAGTCTCTGGCTACTTAAGTCTATGGTTCGGGGGAATGGGTGGTATGTGTTTAATTACACATACCTTTTACCTTTAAAAACAAGCTAAAATAACCAAAAACGGACTTAAAATGCCAAAAATATGCTTGTTTTGCTAATTGTGTTGTGCAGGAACGGATATCTAAGAAAAGGACGAAAAACGAAGCCAAAACGACAAAACCGGACACGGGATGGAAAAGTATGGTAAAGACAAAGTCAAGACCAAGCCCAAGTCTGAAAAAGTCAACCAAAGTCAACCCCGACAAATCCAAAAGTCAAACCCGAAGCCATAAATGAAGAAAAATAAGTTTAGGGGCCAAAATTGCCAAGTCCCTAACTTATTTAATGAAGAAAATGAAGAAAATACTTGTAAGGGACTCATACTGCCATTTCACCAAAGATATACTACAAGGGGTGAATCTGCCAAAGGCAGATTCTTGTATCACAAAAGGACCTCTTTTGCAATCCCTATATAACACTTGAGGGACTGTTGTTGCAAATTTCCAAACTTATAAACCCCACAAGGACGTGTGATGCAAAGACCCATATAACCTTTAAGGGCTAAATATGACAAACCCACAAACCCACACCCAGTTTTAAAACACTGTATATCTTCCAACACCAATTCCCGCCAAAACTCCACACCCCCCCTCCTGTCACTTTCAGACCTCGTTGACTTCACCACATACCTCCAAACCTATCACTAACATTAACCCCACCTCCCACATGGTCAATGTCCACGGTGGCAATCCAAAAACCCTCAATTCGATCAATGGTTGAGATCAATTTGAGTGGGCAACAAGATTAATGAATGGTTCAGATTGGTTTGTGTTTTTACACACACAACAAGCACAAAGAGCTGTTTCGTCTCTACAAAGAAGCACACAAGGAACAAGACAAAGAGAGAAGAGGCCAAGACCAAAACCCTAGCTCGTTTTCTATAAAAGCTTTTGTAAGCCCTTGAGGCAAGGAGTTAGTTAGTTTTTCAGAGAGTAGTTTTTAGTTTAGTTTAAGAATTTGAAGTTTAACTTTTATGTACTTGTATTTTTTAAGATTAATGAAAATTCAGTTTTATGTTTTAATTTTTGTTCCAAGTTCTTAAGTTATCTTAAGTCTTTTAAAGCTCATACAAGCCACTTTATAATCTGTTTTAAACTTTGATACAAGAATTTAAGAAAAATTAAAAAGGAAAAAAAAAGTTACTGTTTGTTAAGCTAATGGATGAATGAGCAAACATGGAAGGCTCATTGGGTTTCTTAGTCTAGCTTACTTATAAGCTTGGGTAGGTCTTAGAGCTTATTTAGGAATTTATCACTCCTGTTTTGAGCAAGGAGTTAAGGTACCCTACTTTTTCAAATTTTGCTTATTGCTACAGTAGCTCAGCTTATTAGTGCTTATTCTTAGCTTATTCTTGCTTTTCTTACTTGTTTATGTCCTATTTGTGTTTTCTATTGATTGTATGCTTTTGTTTAAGCTTAAATTGAAAACTGCCTTAAAATAGCTTATTTCTACTGTTTGCTTATTAGCTTATTAAAGTGCTTATTTCCTTTTGCTTTTCACTTTTTACTGCTTAATATCACATGTTTGATAATTATCTCCAAAAAATTTGAGCTTAATTCAGTCCATAAAAGTTTTTAAACCTGTCTTAAAAATATAAAGGGGTGTTTGGTTTAAGCCCAAAATGGGTCAAAATGGTATGGTCATGGGTTGGGGCCATTTGGCCAACTTTGGCTAGCATTATTAAGCTCTTGTGAGTCTGTTTTCCCAATTTTTCAAGTCCTAAAAGTATTTTTCAAGTTTTCTCATTGGTTCCTTGAATCTGTTGAATTTTAAAAAAGGTTTCATGAGCTTATTTGTTTAAGCCTTTGAAAACCTGAAGTAAGGTTTAGAATTATGTCATTTGTGTGTGTCAAAGATAGTTAGTTAGGTCCTTAGGTTTTACTTGCATCTTATTCAATTCTGTCAACATAGTCTTTGTGATTTTAAAAGTCAAAATTTGCCCATTTTCATTCTCAAAAATTAGAGGTTAAATCAGTGTTTTAGGTTCTAAAATTTTGTGCACAAGTTCATTTCAAGGCACTTTTCATCTGTTTTAAGTTGATTTTTGGTTTTGAGCTTATTAGGGTGCTTATTTTTAAGCTCACTCTTTCACAAAATTTCTTTGAAAAAACTGCCCTGGTGTCAAGGGCTTGCTTTTAAGCCCACTTTTCTAGCTTATTAGTGAACCTTAGTTCAAGCTTTTGGCTTTTCTTAAAGCCAATAAGCCCTTTCATAAGACCTCATAAGCTCAAGCCTAAATCCCCTCTCTAGGTTGCTTATAATTTAGCCAAAAGTAGGCTTAAGGCTGTTTGAAAAACAGCTTAAGCTCACTAGCTCAATTAGCTTATTTGAGCTTGTGGCTTGTTGTTTTTACTTATTCCTTGTTGCATTAGGTGAATTAAGTCAGTTTAGATAGCTTTTTTGGATTCTGAGCTTATATTGAGCTAGCAACTTTAAGCTTTAAAACTAGCAGGACTAACTTTAAAGATAGAACTGCTAGGTTCATAAGCTCATTTGGGCTCATTTTGAGGTGCTTATTGGTGTTTCAAACCCCAAAATAAGTGGGGCTTATTGAAGCTTATTGGCAAATCACCAAGGCTGTGGGCCCCACTTGGCCTCAAGAACAGCTTAAGGGGCTTAAAATTAAGCCCCAAAAGCTGTCCCAACTGTTTGCAAAACAGTTATAAGCCCTTTGGCTTATTCCATTCTTTCCTTGCTTGTTTTTTATTTTAAGCTGATTCATTAGTGCTTATTAGGTTGGCCTTAAGCAATTTTTGCCCCATTAATATAGTTGTAGCTTATTTGAGCTTATTTAGTTTAAAAAATTCTAAGTCTTAGTTGAAAACAGTGTACACTTAGCTTAATAAGCCATTCTGTCACCTTTAAGCCCATTTTCCAGCTTATTTACAAGCTTTTGTAAAAACTTGTAGTTATAAAAATTGCTTATTTATAAGCCCTTTTCAACTTTGTTAAAAAAGTTTTCAAAAAAAAAAGAAGGGGTAAGTGGGAAGTCAGGCTCGAACCCCCGACCTCTACCACTCTCAACCCTTTATAAACATCACACACTACCGCTGCGCCCTTGGGTCTTTTCTGTAAGACCTTTGGGCGCTTTGGTATTTAAGAGTGTTTTGGCCATTTAAGCTTATAAGCTGTTGAGCTTATTTTGACAGCTTATTTGATAAGTTGGTCAAGCCAGCTTATTTTTCTTAGGACCGCCACACTTTTAGCTATTTTTTGTAAATTTTTCAGCTTTTTATAAAATCTTTTAGTATTTTTTATAATTTATTTTCTTTTTAAACTTAAAAAAATCATAAAAATAAAATATTAATCAGAAAAATATAAATCTTTTTTCTAAAATTTTCTTTTTTCATATATTTTGTAGGAAAAATATAAAAGTTTCTGTAGGATTAATTTTTCAAAAATTTACTTTTTAAAGAACGGGATTCGTTCCCGTTCTTGTCTTGACTCGTTTTTGGGTCAAACGACCTCCGTTTTTAGTCTAGTTTTTTTTAAACTTCGTTATTTGTCATTTAGAATCTATTTTAGCTTTTAAATTTGTTTTAGGGTTTAATTTGCAAAATTTAGGTTTTTAGCCCTCGTTTTTCGTGCCCGTTTTAGGTTTTAAGTTATATAGCTTTCGTTTTTAGGTTTTATTTAATCGTTTTTGCATATTTAACTTGTAGAAATAGAAAACCAATCATACCTTTGTCATATTCAAACATCAATCATCAATCCGTCATTCGATTTTCCATTTAAGCCTCGTTGGGACAAAACGACCCGGGAATCATACTTCCGGCTACATATATATTTTATTTTGGTGAACTTTTGACCATTCCTTGTGCAAAGGTAATTGGTTGAGTGTTTGCTTATATATTATATATATATATATATATATATATATATATATATATATATATATTATGTATATTTTATATTTATATATATATATCTATAATATCGCATCACACATTCTCCAAGTCAACCTTCTTATTTGCATCCATAATGTCATATCGCTTGTTTGGAGGACACAGTTCATCTGGATGAACATCAGCTGCTTGTTGTTGTTTGCTCTGCCATGTGATAACTGATGTTTACATTGAGGTGTTAGGAATTCAAATAATTCTTTTGACATTTTTGTCTTTTCCTCTCTGCATGTTTTTATATGTCTCTCGGCAATTCTTTTCGAACATATTTTTGATCAGTTTGTTTCTCATGTGCTTGTTCTTGCCTTTTTCTAGCACATGCCATACGCTTTATTCGATTTTTTCTTTTGATTTACCATTTTTGTGTGTTCTGGCAATTCTTTTTCGAACACACTTTTGATTTGTATTTTTGCGTATGAATTTTGCTCTCTCTTTTGTTTATTAGAATATCCTCACCAGAATTCTTTTGTGACATGATACTCTCTCATAAGAAAGATGAGATTTCTCCTTTTCGATTTGTATCAAGACACAGTTATGAAATATTCAAGAGAAATCCTTCAACTTCATAAAATTGTTTTAGAAGTGTATCTTTTTGTCACTTAACTGATTTTTTGAAGAACTTTTTCTAAATCATGTGACAATATAATGTAATCACAACTACAAGCCCCGATGGACACTATAGTCACTACAATCCTCATTATGTTCATTGCAGAAATGGCCGTACGCCGGACATGGACTTAGTCACTTAAACAATTGAGGCATTTGAAATTAACTTATTCAAGTTATAAAAACTTTGATTCTGTTACATTTTGATTATGATACCTAAACCATGTATACAAATACTATCTAAAATCATATAATTGAATGGATGTCTGAAGTCACTCCTCATCATTCTGTTCTATGCAGAATAGGGCTTAGTTCCACTTTAACATATTACGTATAGACGTTTTGACATCCCATAGCATAGAATTCATGAAATTGTATTTTCTTATCCAAAATTAATTTGTCAGTTTTTCATCATATACTAGAAACTGATCGTTTTGGTTTTTCACAGACTTTACACAATAAGTATTACAATCATGAAGCAACAACATTTATTACATATACAAAACGCTTTCAAAAACCTTCTAACAGGGTAAAGGTGTTTACACCATTATCCTTACTGAGTTTTGACTTTTTGTTGACTCGAGTTAGTTTGACAGGTGACCTTAGAGTTTTTGACATTTAGACTTTTTAACGGAGGTTCACAATTATATGATTTTGATTCATTAACTCAATATCATCTAAGTGTTTTTTAAATCATAGTCAAGATTATCCTCTTATGCATAAAGATCTAAACTCGGTGTAAAACTCAACTCAACTAAAATCGGATTAAAACTCAAATCAACTAAACTCGGTAAACTCAAATCAAACTAAACTCGGGTTAAAATCAAACTCGGTTAAACATATCTTTACCGAGTTCAAAACTCGTATTCCTATTATCATAAACACCTAAGACATTTTATATTCAATTAGTTTTGAGTAAGCAGTGAAATTACAATCGTTTTTGTATATGAACTTAGATAGCATAAAAATAGATTTCTACTCAAACTCACGGTAAAAGGATTCGGTAAAAAGAAAAGTAAAAAAATGAAAATTATAATCCTTTATATATACCAGCGAAAACTCAGTTTGAAAAAAGTGACATTTTTGTGAGTACCTGTACTTAACTTTACCGATAACTGTGAAAAATTGTTCACATTTAGTCCCGTGTACTTAGTATTTACAAAAATTTTTTGTAATTGTACACATTCAGTCCTTGTATTTTAGTATTTCCAATTTTTTGTTTATGTATTTCACATCTACTTAAACAATAAATCTTTTCCAAAAACACTCCCCCTTGAAAATAACACGATTATATTAAATTCATAGTTCCACGTAGGAAAATGAATAATTGTTACTTTTTTAGACTCCTAAAACCCCGCCTCGGAAAATTATAACATTCAATTTTAGTCATCAGAGTTGTTTTATTATCAAAACGTTGTTTCGTGATTGAAAATTGTTTAAAATCTCCCCCTTGGATATGATTCCGTTATTTTGCTATGGAAAAGGTTTAATAAGGAAATTGGAATCATTGAACAAAAGATAGTAATTATTTTTAAATTTGTTCTTGTCTAAGAAAAAATGTGTCAATCTTTTGTTGGTTTTTGAATATATTTATGTACATGATTGTGATAATGATCTTTTTTTCGAAGATACTTTGTCAGACTTTCCAACGGAGTTGGAGTATACATCTATTACCAATGCGATGAACTAGTATAATCAAAGCGTTCTTTTGGAAGCGCCTTAGTAAATAGATCCGCTAATTGGTATTCTGTTCCGACAAAGTAAATTTCCATAGTACCCCTCTCAGCATGTTCTTTAATAAAATGATACCGGATGTCAATGTGCTTTGTCTTAGAATGTTGGACTGGATTGCACGAAATAGCAATGGCACTCTTGGAATCACAATACATCAAAATCCGATTGTATTTAAATCCATAGTCAAGCAGTTGAGTACGCATCCATATCACTTGAGCACAACATGCAGACAATGAAACATATTCAGCTTTTGCAGTAGACATCGCAGTACAATCCTATTTCTTTGAACTCTAACTTACGAGCTTTCCACCTAAAAATTGCAATCCACCTGATGTACTTTTACAATAATCTTTACAACCTGCATGGTCCGCATCTGAATATGCAATTAGTTCAAAACCATAATCCTTCAGATATTATAGTCCCATGTTATAGGACTGTCTTAGGTACCGGAAGATCCGTTTGACCTCTTTGAGGTGTTTGACCGTAGGTCATGCTTGATAACGTGCACATACAAAAGTAGCAAAGGCTATGTCTGGTCGACTGGCTGTTAGATACATAAGCCCTCCTATCATACGACGATAAGTCGTTTGATCAGTAGGAGTGCCTTGTAAATCAGCATCCAGTCTCTCTGTTGCCATAGGTGTGCTCATGGAGACACATTCATCTAGACCATGTTTCTTTAACAACTCTATTGCATATTGTGACTGACTTATGAATATGCCACGGGGAGATTGATGAACTTGAAGTCCAAGAAAGAACTTTAGTTCACCCATCATCGACATTTCAAAATTGTTTTTCATTAAGTTTGCAAATCTTTTTGAAAAATCTGGATTTGTTGATCCAAAAATAATGTCATCAACATATACTTGAACAAGTAATATGTCTCCCCCGTGACGTCTAGTGAACAAAGTTGGGTCAATTATACCTTTATTGAACCCGTGTTCAATTAGAAAAGAAGACAGTTTGTCATACCATGCACGAGGTGCTTGCTTAAGACCGTATAGAGCTTTTTTCAACCTGTAGACGTGATTTGGAAATTCAGAATCAATAAACCCTTCAGGTTGGCTGACATAAACTTCTTCTTTCAAAGGACCATTGAGAAAAGCCGTTTTGACATCCATTTGAAAGATAGTGATATTCATATGAGCAGCAAAAGCAATGAACATCCGAACAGCCTCAAGACGAGCAACAGGAGCAAATGACTCCTCAAAATCAATGCCTTCTTCTTGCTTATAACCTTTAGCCACAAGACGAGATTTGTTCCGAACCACAATATTTTCTGCATCACACTTATTCTTCCAAAGCCATTTGAGAGCAATAACATTCTTTCCTTCTGGTCGTGGAACCAATTCCCAAACTTGAAGTCTTTCAAATTGATTCAACTCATCTTGCATGGACTCAATCCAACTATGATCGGCCATAGCTTCTTTGATGTTCTTTGGTTCAATAGTGCTAACGGTTAATGCATACATGCAAACCTCAGAATCGGTATGTAGCCGTTGACGAGTCATAACAGGTTTGGATGGGTCACCAATAACTTGGTCTAGAGGATGATCTTTTGTCCAAATGTGAGTCGAGGGTTGTACTTGATGGAAATTCTGCACATTTGATGGTTCGAGATTCGTTGTAGATGACTCAATTTCCTCATGATTCAGAGAATCATATGGAACAAACTGTGTATTACCATCAAAATCAGCAGAATCTTCTTGATTGAATTCATCAGACTCTTGTAAAGAGATTGGAGAAGTTTGTTCGTCAGATGTTGTGACAACAGGAGGAGCCTCATGTGTGTCAACAATGATTGAAGATGTAGAAGGTGAGTCTTCTTGATCGTGAGTCGGTTGTGCAGCGGAATTGATGGTAGTATCAGAAGATTTCTGCTCAAAATAATCTTCAAACATTGGACCGAACAAATTATCCAAATCCTCTTTTGAAGGAGTATTCATTAAGTCATCTGATGAATTTTGATTATTAAATCGTTGAAGTTCGGGTTCTAAACAATCGTGTTCAGAAGCTATTGCTGTAAGCTCATCAAACTTGACATGAATAGTCTCCATAATCCTTTTGGTGCGACGGTTATAGATTCGAAAACCTCTTGATGTTTCCGAATAACCAATAAAAACCCCAATGTCTGCTTTAGGTTTCATTTTCCCAAGATCATCACGGTCATTTGTCGGATAACACAATGAGCCAAACACATGAAAATACTCAACATTTGGCTTTCGTCCACGTAACAGCTCATAAGGTGTTTTATTGTGTCGTGTGTTGATGATTGACCGGTTTTGAGTAAAACATGCTATATCAACTGCTTCAGCCCAAAGAAATTCAGCTAACCTCAAAAAAATAAGCATTGTGCGAGCAGCCTCAACCAGAGTACGATTACGTCGTTCTACTACTCCATTTTGCTGAGGTGTACGAACAATTGAAAATTGTTGCATAATGCCTATTTTTTCATAATAAGCTTTGCTTAATTACACATATCTTTTACCTCTAAAAACGAGCTTAAATGACCAAAAACAGACAAAAACTGCCAAATATATGTTTGTTTTGCATTTGTATTGTGCAGGAAGTGGATATCAACAAAAAGACAGAAAACCAAGCCAAATTGACAAAACTGAGCATGGAATGGACAAGACTGTGCAAAATCAAGGCCAAAGTCCAAAAATGCCAAAGTAGAGTCAAAACAGAAGATCAGCAGTCAAACCGAGCTCGCGTAATAAGAATACTATTGGATGCAATCTTAACCCATCTGATGGGCCGGGAAAGCCCAATAGTATAACTATGAAGACTGTGAAGACCAAATGGGCCCTCAATCAATTTCAACAGCCCATTTGTGTACAATTGACAAAGACTGTGAAGACTTTGAAGGCCCAATCCTAGCCCAGTTACAGCCAATCTCAGCCATTGTACACACAAAACCCACTTCATAACCTTATTGGGCTTGAAAAAGCCCAATAACCAAGCCTGTACCTTATTGGGCTTGAAAAAGCCCAATAACATAAGCCTAACCCTTATTGGGCCCAGACACACTCAATTGGGCCCAATACAAACCCACACACCCAATTGGGCCCAATACACAAACCCAAGCCCAGTGGGCCCAATACAAGCCCAAAACACCTTTTTTATAAAACTCAAGGACCAAAAATGTAAATTTTAAAAAAACCTTGTTTTATAATTAAAAATGAAAAAAATAAAGAAAAGGGCCAAAAATGCCAAGTTTGAAAGTTGTTTTAAAAAGAAAAAATAGAAAAATAAAACACAAGGACTGTTTTTGCAATTTTTCAAACTTCTTTTAGTTATAAACTAGAGGGACCATTTTTGCAATTTGCCAAATCCTTTTACTTCTTTTGTTATAAAACCAGAGGGGCCATTTGTGCCACTTTCCAAACTATGTTATAACTGAAAAAGGGCTTAAAAGAAATGACAAGAGAGCCAAGGATGAGGGACCATTTTTGCCTCTTCCCCAAACTTCCCTTTTAAACCCTGCAACCCACCCCGTACTGTAACCACCTTCGCGCCAAAACCATACCAGCCTTCCCCACGGTTTCTAGCTCCCATACCACCTCCCTAGTACCCTCCCAGCTCACCCCTCACCTTTTCCCACCTTACCCTGCCCCTATAACCCTTCCCACTTGGAAATCACTCAACCCCGCACCCCCTTTTAATGGCTGAGATCATGAGAAGTGAAACCAAGGGCTAGGATTGCTTGTGAGGCTTCCTACTCTCACAACAAACACAGCCCAAGTCATTTGGACTGCTATAAAAGAGAGAAGACCAAGCCGAAGAACACACACCATTTTTTTTATGTTTTTAGTTTAAAATTAATTCCAAGTCTTTATTTTAAGCATTTAAGTGTAATTCAGTTTATTTAAAAGTTTTATGTTGTAACATCTTCAGTTTTAAATAAAAGTTAAGAGTTTTTGTGATATAGCCATTGTCAAGAATTTAAAATCTTATTTAAACCCTTTTAATCTGTTTAGACTTATATAAAAACGTGTTAAAGTTGTTTAAATCAGCTTATGAAACTTGTTTACCTCTTTTAATTCTTTTAAAAAAAACTAAAAAGAACCAAAATTTATACTTAAGGGGGTGTTTGGTTTAGCCTTAAAATGGGTCATGTGGGAGTTATCATGGGTTGTAACCACTCAGCCAACTTTGGCTGAGTGTGTAGGGTTTATTAAGCCACCTTATCACCAATTTTAGTTTGAAAATTAAGTTTTTAGGTTTCTTTTATATTTTGTCCAAATCTTTAAATAAGGCTAAATCAAGCTTAAGTGCTAAGCTGCTTTATGCGACTTAAGCACATTGGTTTTTGGGCTATTTGGTTGGTTGTTTCTAGCCCTTTCAAAACCCCTTGTTCTGTCCCTTTGAGTTCACCAAGTAATAGCCAAGTCAAAATTACATAAGTCATTTTTGAAATTAGTCAACTTTAAGCCCAATAATCAGCAACTTTTTCTTAACCTTAATGGCTTAAACTTTGAAAATAAGCTCATTTGCCTCCCCTTTTAATCTGTTTTGGGTTTGTTTTGGCTAAAAAGCTCTTTAGAGCTTATTTTCATAGCCCAATTAGCTCTCTTAAGCCTGCATTGCCCTCCCCTGGTGCTGTGAACTAAAATGTCTCCCTTTTATCTAGCTTATTTTGTATTAAGCCCTTAGTTATTTTAGCTTTTATCTGTAGCTTATTTATTTTTTTTTCACTAGGTCCTTTAAGTCCCCAAAATCTCATAGCTTATCTAACCTTTTTAGCTTAGCTTATTTTAGGCCTGTAAAGTCCTTTTTTTATGGTTTTATTTTTAAAAATGTCAACATAGCTTAAGTCATTTCAGTTTTTTTAGGGCTATTCTAGATACTTTAGCTTATTTAAGGAATCCCTAGCTATTTATCTGTTCCTATTAGTTGTAGCTTATTAGTTAGCTTAATCCCAAAAAGATAAGCAAAAATAAGCTAATAAAGCTTAATAAGCTTTCTGTCAATGCCAATAAGCTATTGTTTTTGGCTTATTAGACCCTTCTGCCATAGTCCTTTTATATAAAAATGTTAAGCTAAAAGCCCTTTAACACCCTCTTCTGTTTTTATAGCTTCTTGGTAATAAGCTGTTTGGACTCTCATTTGTAATCGGGTCACTTCAGGGACTGTTTGTGTAATTTTCTTTCTTTTATAGTATAATGTTAGTCTCCTGTTGGTTAGTTAGCCTTTTACCTCGTTAGTCCTTGCTGTCCTTTACATGTGGTCCTTAGGTTAACCACAGTTCGTTTTATTTCATTTAAATAAATTAAATTAGGTTAAAATTTAATTAGTTTAATACTTTTTAATTTAAACAGTAAAATTTGGGCAATTTTTATATTTTTAGAATTGTTATTTTTTTTCTTTATTTAATTTTATTTTTTCAGAATTTTTATAACTTTTATTTTTTGTCTTTTTCTATTTTCTTAGTTTTAATTAGTTATAAATCTTTAAAAATTCATAAAAAAATCCAAAAATTAATAAAAAAATATTTTTCTTTTTTATAAAATTTTCTTTTGTCATTTAGTGTCTAGGAAAAATATAAAATTTAGTATAGGCTTTATTTTTCTTAAATTTCAGTCTTAGACCCGTTTTACCGGGTGCGTTTTACCGTTTCTTTTTTTTTCGTTTTTTTTTTACATTTCAAAGCCTCCGTTTTTATTCTAGTTTTTTTTATTTTTCAAATTAAGTTAATTAGAATTTAATTTTGATTTTTAATTTAATTTAGCATTTATTTTCTTAATTTTTAGTATTTAGGTTTCCCGATACCTGATTCTGTTCCCCGTATTTTAGTATAGATTTAATTTTAGGATTTCCCTATAACTAATTTTGTTTCCCGTAGTTTTTAAGATCCCCATTTCCTTTGCTTGTTTTCCCGTAGATTAAATTAAGTTTTATTTAATTAATTTTAGTTGTAATTATATCAGTGTTTCCATCATATCATATATTCTCCATCATTCAATTTCTCATCAAACCAGGATTACTTTCAATTGCAGCCTCGTTGGGACATACGACCCGGGAATATCTCTTCCGGAATCTTTTTATTATTGATTCTTATATATTTAATCTCTTTGTGTAGATTTTGACCTTTTGCCTTGGTTAAGGGCATTTGGTTGAGACTTGCATTTGAGTTATTTTATATATATATACTATCTGACGAATCAAAGCCGTATTTTAACAAGTTGGTCATTGTGTTTATTGATGATATCTTGATCTACTCAATGTCTAAGGAGAAACATAAGGTTCATTTGAAGTTAGTGTTGTAACTGTTGAAGAAAGAGAAGTTGTTTGCCAAGTTTTCCAAGTGTGAATTCTGGCTACAAGAAGTTCATTTTCTCGGACAAGTAGTTAAAAATGATGGAAATCATGTAGACCCTAGTAAGATAGAAGCAGTAAAGAATTGGAAGGTACCTAAGACACCATCCGAGATATAGTCATTCTTAAGATTGGTAGGTTACTACCGATGTTTCATCGCAAATTTTTCTAAGGTTGCTAAACCCCTTGCTTCACTAAATCGGAAGAATCAGAAGTATGAGTGGGGCAAGGAACAAGAGGAAGCTTTTTAGACATTGAAGGACCATTTGTGTAATGCACCAATATTGTCATTGCTGGAAGGATCCAAAGACTTTGTAGTTTACTATGACGCGTCAAATCAAGGATTTGGTTGTGTGTTGATGCAAAGAGGCAAGGTAATTTCATATGCATCATGGCAACTGAAGATTTATGAGAAGAACTATACTACACATGATTTGGAGTTGGGAGCAGTGGTTTTTGCTCTTAATAATTGGAGGAATTACTTATATAGGATAAAAAGTATTATCTACACGGATCATAAGAGTCTACAACATATTTTAACTAGAAGGATTGATTTATTTAGTGACTATGACTGTAAGATTCGTTACCATCCGGGAAAGGCGAATGTAGTGGCTAATGCATTCAGTAGAAAGGAAAGAGTGAAATCGAGACGAGTAAGAGCAGTGTCCATGACTATTCAGTCGAGTGTTAAGGACAAGATATTGGTTGCTCAAAGTAAAGCGTCCAAGGTAGAGAACGCGACAATAGAAATGCTGTGTGGCCGGGACCAACAAATGGAAAAGAAGGAAGATGGTGGTTTATATTTTATTGATCGAGGATGGGATTCCATTGATAGGTGATGTAAGGACAATAATTATGAACGAGACTCATGCATCAAAGTAAATGGTACATTCGGGAGCGGATAAGACGTATTATGACCTTGGAGATATGCATTGGTGGCCATGTATGAAGAAGGATATAGCTACCTAAGTTTGCAATTGTCTGACATGTTCAAAGGTGAAGGCTAAAACATCAAAGACCTTTGATATCATTGAAAGGATATAGCTACCTAAGTTTCAACAATATGAGATACCTTAGTGGAAATAGGATCGAAACACCATGGATTTTATCACTAGGTCGTCGAGGTTAAGTAGTGGGCATGACTAGTCGATAGACTGACTAAGTCAACCCATATACTAGCTATACGAGGAGATTACAAGATGATAGTTGGCAAGGATTTATATTGATGAGATAATAGCAAGGCATGGAGTTTCTGTGTCGATCATCTCAGATCATGATGGAAGATTTACTTCACGGTTTTGGTAGACATTGCAGAATGCCTTAAGAACGCGTTTGGATATATGTACGGCTTATCATCCTCAAACGGATGGACAAAGTGAGTGTACCATTCAGACTTTAGAGGATATTCTAAGAGCATGTGTGATTGTTTTTGGTGGTAGTTTGGATACTCATTTACCTTTAGCTGAGTTATCCTACAATAACAGTTATCATTTGAGTATATGATGTGCTCCATTTGAGGCATTGTATGAAGGAAGTGTAGGTCGCCGGTACTTTGGGCTGAGGTCAGAGAGAATCGACTAATTGGACCAGAGATGGTGCAAGAGACAATCAGTTAAGGCGGGGGTTGGTATTGATTAAGGAAGAGTGCCTTTAAAGCGGCTAGAGATTGCCAAAGGTTATGCTGATAATAGAAGGAAGCCTTTGGAGTTTGAAGTTGGTGATTAAGTATTGCAGAAAGTGTCACCTTAGAAAGGTGTCGTGCGTTTTGGGAAGAAAGGAAAGTTAGCACCTAGATATGTAAGACCATTTGAGATCATTAAAAGGATCGGTCCTATAGCCTATTGAGTAAGATTGTCTTAATAATTGAGTAGTGTACTTGATGTGTTTTATGCGTCAAATATAAAGAAGTGTTTAGCGGATGCAAATCTGCATGTGTCTCTAAAAGGAATTAAGGCAGACAAATACTCTTCGTTTTGTTGAAGGACCTGTTGAAATTATCAATCGCAAGGTAAAAAAACTGAAGCGTAGTATGATCCTGATAGTTAAAGTTCATTGGAACTCGACGCGAGGTCCTATGGATTTCATGAAAGCTAAGTATCCACACTTGTTCGTTGAGCAAGTTATCGATGGAAGTACTAGTTGAAGTTGAGTACATAAGTTTTCTGGCAGACCTTAGTGCACTTTGAATGTTCATATGTGGTTTGGTTAAAGTTATATTTAAAGCTAAGTATCCCCGATTATTTGTTGACTGTGTTGTTGAACATACTAGTTAAATTTCGGGATGAAATTTCCCTAAGTGGGGGATACAATGACAACCATGATTTAGCGAGGTTAGTTTAACCATTAGTGTTAACTTGCCTAGTTTTATAAGTTCGGTATCATGTGCTTAAAATGAATTGGTGATATGTGTGTTATGATATACGTGTTATTATAAGTGTTTGTGATGATAGAAATGAATGGTTTAGTCATTTCATTTTGTATGTGATGGTGATTTCAGAAGTATAGTGATTTTTATTATTTTTATCGTCGGTAAAATTAAAGAAGTATGCATCGTTAAATTTTGAGTTGAGATTAATTAGTGAATTGAGATTTTATAGTTTATTTATGAAGTAATTAGTAAATAATAATTTGAGAAAAAATAATAATAAGTAGTGTAAGTGTTTTATTTTAAGTTATGTATTTATTTAAGTATTTAAGGTAAATAAGTAGTAAATAGTTTTGTATTTAAAAAAAATATAAAAAATATATATATAGGAGGGGGAGAACAAAATTTCTCTAGAAAAATAAATAAATAAAATCAATTAAAAGGGAGTTTGTTTGGATCGGCTTACAAAAAAGGGGGGATAAAAGCCCAATTCTACTAGGAGTCTAACTTGGTTTTTATAAAACCAAATCAGTTTTTTCTCCCATTCACTGTGTCGACTAAAAACCCTAGCCTAACCTCCATTGAAGATTTTTTTAAGCTTTCAAGATCAAGGTTTGATCATCCTTTCAAATCTTAATTTTTGTCAAATCTTTATTCTAGTAATCAAATCTATGTTTTAAATATGGTATTAAATATGTAACAAATAAATTGACGGATTAGGGTTTTGTAAAAATATTGTAATTATGATGTTATGATCATTAAATATTGATTTAAGTATAATAATTAGGGTTTGGGTATCTTTAATTAGGTTTAATTATGGTAAATTCAGAATTGAAATCTGAACAGAATTTTAGGTCATCTTACGAGAGCCATAACTCGGTCATACGAATAGCTTTTATTTATTTTCTTGAGCCTAAAATTAACTGCAGAGAGTCTACTTTCCAACTCAAGTGGTTTTATGAATTAAAAGTGAGTGGAAGTGAGTCAAAATAATTTTACATGATTCGTTGTCAAAACTGAGTTTTAGGGACAAATTCTGAGTTGTGATTGTGAGATCAAAAACCATATCGAAACGTCTTTTTAATTGATGGGATTGCTACAGTAGAAAGTTCATGATGTCTATGAATTTCTAAAATTTTTGTAGATTTTTCTCAAGTGTCAAAATGGGTCTGGTCGATTCAAACTTTTGGGTGGTCCAATCAGGTCAATTTCTGGATACTTTGTGATGTTGATTTTTTTTTAAATAGCTAGACTTATTATTATTTTTTCTAAAAATTGCAGTAGTTATACAACTCATTGAAGATGTAGGAAATGCAGTATGGAAATCTAATTAGGTCATTTAGTATTTTATTAGTGATCATGAAGTGACTACAAAATTCAGCTATAATTTGAAAACTTGAATAAAGGGATTTAAGGTATTTAGAGTATAAATAAAGTATGGGATGTATGGTAGGGTGTTTGAAATGTTACATGTTTAAGGCCGTGAAACCTTAATCAAGTGTAACCGTAGATTTTGTTTGTGTAGTCTTTGCTTGGAATTTGTGTGCGCGTTCGTTAAGCTTGAGGTGAGTATTCATAGCCCCTTTTTCTGTGTTTTCTTGGGGTAAAAATGATACTAAATGATTTTGGAAATGTTTTATTTGCTACGAATAATTGTTTTACTTGGTTTTGGACATTACTTGATATTATATGGCTTATGTGTATACATTGTTGGATCGGAGGGGTACGCCTACCCCATGTTGTGTAAATTGTTAAATCGGAGGGGTACGCCTACTCGGGATGGAACGGAGGGATACGCCTATCCCATATTTGTGTGGTTATTTGGATCAAAGAGGTACGCCTAGCTCATGTTGTATGGTATTTGGATCGGAGAGGTACGCCTACCTCATACTGTGTGGTATATTTTGGGTGAGCTTGGTTGCTTATAGTGCGAATGCTAATCTAAGCCCAAATGTGTAACTAATTGTGTGATGATTTTAATTGCTGCATTTGTGTATAATATTCTTGTATGTCCTAATGATATTTTATTCACGGCAAGGGTAACTAATTTGTGTCAAACCTATGAATCTCACCAACATTATATTGATGTTCTAAAGTATCATTTCAGGTGAGCATAGCAAAGTTAAGGATATTAAGATGCGTGGCTAGAGAGACCTTAGGAATTGCATTATGGAGTCTTCTTTACTGGAGTTTTCGTTTCTTATTTTCGTACTTCGGTTATTTTGTTTTATGATGACGTTTATCTTTATTTATATTCCTATGTCTATGTATTGTGTGTGAAATTAACCTTAATACAAGACCCCTCTTGTGTTTGGTATTGTCATAACACTTGGTTTTTAATTTAATGCATTTTAGACATTCTCTATTGTTGACATCAATGTGTTGTGATGATGCCTATCTTGTTACGCCTTGCGTTTCCGCCTTGGCGGGGTGTGACAGAAGGGCGCTATGCGTTTTGGAAAGCGCGGAAAGTTGATTCCACGTTACATTGGGCCATTCAATATTCTAGCTAGAGTTGGTCCAGTAGCTTATACGTTGGAGTTACCTGAAGAGTTGAATGGGATTCATAGTACTTTTCATGTTTCGACTCTTAAGAAATGTCTAGCGGAAGGCGACATTGTTGTTCCGATGGATGAGATTCAACTTTATGATAAGTTGCATATGATTGAAGCGCCGGTGGAAATTGTAGACCGAGAAGTTAAGCGGCTTAAGCAAAGTCAGATACCTATCGTTAAAGTTCGTTGGAATTCGCAAAGAGGACCAAAATTTACTTGAGAGCATGAGGATCAGATTAAGAATAAGTACCCTCATCTCTTTATAAGTAATGATGAGCGAGGAAGAGCGGATAAGTCGAGTTGAGCACCGAGACGGCGCTCCCTAAAGGAGGGGAGAATGTAACAACCCGAGTTTCAGGTCAACGTTTATGCCGAGCTATGATAATTATTTTTCTACGTAATTGATTTTAGTCGTTTATGCTATATGAGGTTTGGTGAAAATTTCCATTTATTGGGTAATTTTAAGCCGTGATTGAGTTTCTATTTGTTTTTAGCGTCCGAGAAAGTTAGAAAAATTTATGTTGTCGCTCCGAGAGCGTGATTATTTTATTTTTGTAGTTTATGGTTTTTCCCTGAGTTTTTGTAAAACCCGTGTTTAAAGGTCGTGTTTTACGTGATTTAACGTTTTATTAAATGTTTTAAAGTAAATTAGTGGGACGGAATAAAAAAATTTACGAAAGTGGTGTGACTCGAGTTTTTAGCCGACTATATAACGAAGTAAATAACTTGTACTAAAAATAGAAGGACTATAAGGATGGAGGGACTAAAAGTGTTAAAGGTTCAAATTATTTTCCTATAAATAGCACCACATACACACTTATAATTCTTTTAGAAAATTTTGTTCTTCCTCCCTCCTCTGCACCTTGTACGACCGGCCACCACAACACCACCACCAAATCCGACTAATTTTTGACATGCAATATAATCCGTTTACAAAATATTAATCCTTGTATCGAGACCTACACATCCGACTAATAAAATCTCACATGCAATGAGTATTTTGAAAGTTTAAAATTTGGTTGAGTTCATGTGATTTTGATCTCAAGAGGGTGTTCATAGTTACTAGATTAGTATTATTAGCAAGTGGTTTGATTGAAAAAGGTTTTGGTTTGCTTGTTTGTGCTTGCGTTCGATTTCGAACCAAAGGGGGAAACCAAATTAAGTTTTTGTTATAGCTTTGTGAGTATTCTAGTTACATTTTTATGTGATTAATTTGAGGATATTGCGTGTTATATGTTATGTACTATAGGATTTAAGTGCGGAAATTATTGAAAGTGTATTTGATTATTGATCAAAGTTTGATGGTTCTAGTATATGTAAATAAGCTAGTTAAACATGTTTTGATAGTTGGTTTAAGTCAAAAATGTCATTTTAATAGGTTTTGAGTTGACTAAGTTTGACCAGAAAGTTTGACCAACCCGTATTGAGTCGAGAAATTTTTGAAAGTTATTTTTGATAATGAAAAGTGATAGAGTTCGCCTTTAGCTACGTTTCGCTAGGTGGAATCATCACGTAACTCTTAATAACGAACGTTTTACGGCCAAGTTAAGTTTGGTAATTTTTGGTGTAAAAGTCAACTACAAAGTTTGACTTTTGAAAGTCAAACTTGCGCATACTTTTGAATATGGGTTATAATGAACAAAGGGTTCGTAATGTTAGTTAATTAATGACGAAATATGAAGTTCGGATTATATTATCCTTACTTTTGGCAACTTTCTAAAAATAGAACGTGATATTGATTAGTGCGTCAAAGTAAAATATTTTGCGTCGCACTTGGAGATTGTAGTATATGATTGTATATACGTAATAGTGATATATATAGATACAAGTATGCATTGTATGAATTATTTTACTTTTAGTCACGTACCACTATATATGTATTATATAGGTCGCGGTTGAGACGTGAAGTTATTTGCGCTTGTTGATTTGATTGAATTGGATCTTTTGCTTAAGGTGAGTTCATAGCCTAGCATTTAAATCTTTTGATTGTTTTATAAACCTGCGAGGGGTATACATGTTTGTTTTATAAATCAAACACATATGATTTTATGGTATGGTGGACCCGATTATGAGATTGTTTCCGCATAAGTAGCTATTGTCGAAGTCCCTTATTTCATGAACCGTTAATCGCCTTGTGAGGTGAACGCTAATGCATTAAATAGATCTATTGGGTTTGACAACCCCGTCCGGGGTATGAATCCTTGTGAACACCCTGTCAAACGGATGTTTTGTAGTTAGAAGTAGTAGGTATATGACAATAATACCTTGTTCTGGGGCAAATTGGCATATGAAAAGATATATGTTTGTTAACGTTCGGTGTCATGAGCTTAATGCGTGAAAGAAAAGAGATGTTATACATTGTATTCGTTGCAATGTTTTCCCGAGAACTAATTATGTGTTCAAAGATTATTTCTTATGGATTATTTTAAACTCTATGAATTTCACTCAACAATTTTGTTGACGTTTTAAACATGTTTTATCCCAGGTAACCAAGGATGAAGGCAACGATGGCGTGGAGGTGTCGTGCGTGTGATGATTTGGTGAAAGACTACTTATGTGTTCCTTGTCTTTCAAAAACAATATCTTAATGTGTTTTAAAACAATGTCTTTGATTTGAAACAATTGTCTTTCAAATGTTGTAATGGTTATGGTTACGATTCCTGTAGGGACCTAAACGCATTTTTCTCTGATTAATAATGGAACACATGTTTGTAAAACGTCTCATTTGGGTCGTTTTCTATTATCTTGGTGTATTGTGCTATTTAGTAACACCCATTTGCGATTTCCGCTGCGCAATCCAAAAATGGGGTGTTACAAACACAGAAGTTTTACAATCTCATAGGTAGTGTACCTAATCGTTATATTGCAGTATAGGCAAGACTCGAGGGTTATTATCGTTCTCTAAGAGAATAGTTTGGGTAGGTTCGAATCGAATGTCACTAAGGTCTAAGGGTTGAAAGAAGATTATTTTTGTGTTTTTATATTTTTTAGAAAGCAAGTAAAATCTCGGGTTTGTTTTAAGCTAATTAACTACTAATCTAATTTAAATATAATCTAACTATGTCGAAACTTGTATAGGTAAGCAAACGTGCTCACTTAATCATGCACTACTCTTTAGTTTTCTCTTCCTAATCTTATTGCCCGTCACCCTTGCGATGTAATGTGTAAGTATTTCCTAATTCACAAGTGAATTACACGAACCCACTTTCTATGTAATATTTTATTAAGACAACGCACAAGTAAGGTAGTATGAAGACTATTACAAGGCTCCAAAGAGTATATTACACGCATTCAAACACTTAACAGATGATCAACCATATTAGGGCAAGGTAGTATGAAGACTATTGCGATGGCATCCTTTCTACACAATCACGTTTCCCTAGACGTCTTCGCAATCAATAAAGAAGCTAGTTTCCTAGAGTCTAACATGCACACCAACTATTAGTGCAAATATTACGATATTTAATCTACATGGTCTTGTTTATTTTGTTGATGACAAACATGTAACTTGTAATACATAACGTAAAATATACAAGTTACTCGTAATCATAATTTGTCTCAACATACATTAACACATCTCGAGGTCTCGAGTCCTCGTATGTTACAACACAAGTTCATACATGTTTGTTATGTTGCATTATGATCAAACCTTATTTCATATTTTGCATTTACAAGTATTTTATACAAATTCATCACTTTTATTTTTTACGTCCAAGTATACTTCCTATTTGAAGAAACTTCATCTTTTATTTTCACCAATAAAGTTTACTTGCACACTTGCTAAAATACATTTTATTTTGATAAGCACTCAACTAAACATTTTATTTTATAAAAGATTACTTACATTTTTACATGTACAATTAACTTTCTTTATAAAGTACAATATATAAACACATTTTTTATTAAAGGAATATACAACCGAGTTTAACCTCATGCGTGACATCACAAGAACCGAACTTGGTTAAATGTTAACATAAAATGTTTTGTTTATGTATACTGGTCAGCCGGATCCCTTTTCAAGATGCCGGTTCCATTTTAAAGGGAATCGGCATAAACGGCAAAGCACTTTTACCTAAAAATACCGAGGTCCTTTCCAATATGTTTTTAAACCCTTTATCACATCACTTTCTTTCTCCCACCATTTTACACACATTTATATCTATAGGAATGCATCCATAAAACCCCATGATCATAATGCCTCTAACTCTCATCTTGATGTAAGCATACACACGAAAGGATCCTTTAAGCATACAACTAAAACGATGATCCACCGAAGCAAGCCTTAGAAATCTTGCCATTTCCATCCACCACCAAGCATATACATATGTAGATCTACAAGATTGAAGATCTCATCATCTTCATCTATTTGAAGGCTTCCTATCAATGAAAGTTTATCTAGATTAGGCATTCATATCCAATTGACACATAAGTCTTGGATCTTTATTGTATACACTATTGTCATCACATTATATTAGATGGTTTATGTGTGTGTGCCATAAAAAATAAGGTTTGTTATGTTGGGCCATAAAATATAATGGGTTTGGGTTGGTTCTACCCGATGTGTAAGAACCTGATATTTAGCTTTGTACCAGATAAAGGGTAAGCGATGTTAGGTTGGTTCTACCTTGATCTAGGACTCGGTATTTAGCTTTTATCGGAAAAGTATAAGCGACGTTATGTAAGGTTTTCTCCACAGAGAAGGGAGCTTGTTGATCTAGTGGAATAACTCTCGATTTGTAGTAACAGAAAACTCGGTAGTAAGTTAGGGCGAAGAGGAGCTTCCGTGACTGATACCACTAATCAAATCATCGTTGTCTGATTAGCTCTCTATTTTTATGTATCAACTTTTCTATTTATTTGAGCTTATCCTTGTGTTGATAGATCAGTTGTTGATGTGAGCTTGTGTTGTGACAATTTACCTTTTCTATACTTACCAATTATTCAAAGGTAGTCTTAGACTTTAATTAGCAATTTTCATATTAAGTTACGATTGATCGGGTATTTGATGCAAAACTTTTAAGATTTTAAACGGAAACATATTTACCCCCTCTACATTTTTCACAATTGGTATCAGAGCCATGTGGCTTTAGTTTTTAAAACAAATAGTTTTCAAAACCGAGTACGATTCATGTATCAAATTATCCGAAAAGCGGGACTTAATATGAATAGTATGTCGTAGTTTTACACTTAAAAGTGTTGTTGTTGAATATCTTTGTTAATATAAGCTTGAATAATGATTAAAATTTGTTATATAAGTTTACCATAAAGTCGACCAAGTTTTAAACCTTTTCGTCAGGTCTAAATATATGTTTTTTGAAAATTCGACCAGACCCGCGGTTCCTTTTGTTAACAAAGGACGGTACCCTTTGGTAAAGGAACCGGCAGACCCGGTTCTACAGTTGGCTTTTCAAAAAATTTGTCAACTTCGAAAGCTCATAAAAAATTAACCGTAAGTCTGCACGAGTCGTGCCACCTACCATTTTGAAGGGAATTGAGTCTACTTTCTAATAAAATGGGTTAGAGGATATGATTAAAAGATTAAGGGAGTCAAACTAGTAAAATACTACAGAGTGTCCAAAATATTAAGTTTCGTATTAACAATGAAACTCGAATTTTTGAGTCGGGAAATTCAAGATGGTATCCTTTGAACATTGATACATCCTCTTTTGAAATTAAAGTATTTAGGAAACTAATTAAGCTTGGTATACATCGTCATATTCAAATCAAGGCAAAGAAAAGTATTTTCGTACGCTATATGACTAGTTGTTTTACTTTGCATTGCTTATACATCTTGATCGTATTCTTATTTCAAATTGTATTTGAGCTTGTTTATTTATGAAATATATGTGTCTACCTTATCATGGTTTTCATACAATCGTTGGTCGATTTAGGTTCTTAAAGAATATTTACGAATCAATATGATTTTAAAAGGAGTGTTTGGGATAACTCCTAGTTTTATTAAAAATGTATTTTTGTAAATGTTTAGGTAAATCATAGTAGTAGAAATGATGGTTAAATTATGTAACACACTATATGATTACTTGTTGCACTTTATTTATTATTATATACTCTTTACATCTTGTATTTGCGTTTTGTTTGTTTATGGAACATAAGTGTCTTGTTTGGCATGCTATTTGCTCATATGTTTGTCGATTTCATGTTTTCGCACAATATGGCTTATGCTAGGTCTCGTGCACCTCATATAGGCATATATCTCCTTCTTTGCATATGTTATATCCACATCTTACATAATCTCAATATCTTAATAACCCACTTAAGAATAGGATCTAAGTAAGTTAGTTAACCGTTTTAAAAAATATTGTTATAATCAAAGTAGGATTGGCAACTTGAATGTTTCATCTGAAATACTCAAGTAATGATGAAGTGTAATGATGTCTTGTTATAATTTTAAACGCATATTTTAAAGCGGGTCAAAGTAATAAGTTATTGTTATGGTTAAAACGGGTCAAAACTAGTGTTTGGCAAAAACCATAAAGAACGATTCCGTGGTTCATTTAGACCAAGTGTGCATTTGATATTGAAGTATATATTTTATGAATAAATTTTGGAAGTTTTGATGTTTTATCGAGTTATAGAAGTCATGTTTTGGTCTTTTTAGCCATATATAAAATCGAAACAACAAGTTTTGCAGAAAATGGGTCATGTTGGGAATTTCGTATCAACCGTATGGAGTTAGAAGTTGTGCCACCCGATGTTTTAAAGGTAATCGAGTCTAGTTATATGTAAAAATAATCTCAAAGGATCATTTGTAATATATTGTTTTCAGTCTATAAATTAATAACAAGAGGTCATATTCGGGTCATGACGTATCCGCCAAAAGTTTTAAATATTTTTGGTCATGTTAAAAAAAGGGGCATTTCAAAATCACTTAGTTAAAATTATCTACACATCTTGAAATTTTTATTTCATACTTGTCAATCATCTATAACCACTAGTTCACCATCACCCAAACAACACTAATGCTACGTTTTCTATACTAGTGGTAAATATGATCTTTCTTTCGTTAGTCTATCATGATATCTTGCATTGCATATACATGTGTTGATTATATATTCTTTTTTGATTACTTGTCTTGACGTTATCTTAGTGTTTGATAACTATTTGATTAATTGTTAATTGCATAAACCTTAGGAAGGTTTTGTTTCCTTTTTAAATGCTTTTATGCTTATATTCGTGATACAAAATGTTAAGGCTTAAACATAACTTGCATGATTCTCACATTTGAAGTAATTTTGTCTCTTATATGATGTCTCGTATGATCTCATAATTTATCAATTTAATACATGATGATTTTGATATGGATATATCTATGTTTGATAGTTATTGTTCCTTGTTGGCATTCCTTAAATCTATCCGTATGTTGTTCTAATTTATGCATGCTTAAACATGGTTTGCATGATCTTTTTATCTTAATCCTTATATGACATTGTTACATGATTTATTTGCTACTTGTGCTCTTATATTATGTCAAATTATTTTTGGTAAACATGTAGAGTCTAGGATCTTCCTTTAAATCTAATACATCACAACTTCATTATCTAAAACACCATCATTGGATCATGTGCCTATTTGTTTCCTTTGACACATA
Source organism: Tanacetum coccineum (assembly GCA_026074375.1). NCBI lineage: Eukaryota > Viridiplantae > Streptophyta > Magnoliopsida > Asterales > Asteraceae > Tanacetum > Tanacetum coccineum. Next base: position 54,000 of record BQNB010017784.1, read on the forward strand.
TCTTTCACGTCATTATTAGTGCAATCGATTTACTAATCTAAATCATCTTCTTCATTGAACTTGTGTTTGGTAAAAACAATATGGTACTACTTTGGATTAAAACTATGTTTGTTGTATGGTTGTGAATTCTGAATATTTGATCTTACACTTGTAATCTCATATATCTATGCTCGCCGGTACCTTATTTGGCTTATCTTGATATCTTACTGTTACTTGAAAAATGAATTAGGGAGCATTTGGTTTATCTAAGAATTATAGGTTCCTAGTACTTTGGTCACTCTAATAGATACTTGCCTCATCTAGGAAAGTATATTGATCACTTTCTAGGAAGAAAAATAATCCTAGAAATCATTTGTCACGTTTTTAGACTTCTTCAAATTTTAGGTATGCTGGTATGTAGCTGCCGGTTCCATGTGCAGCAAAGGGCGGTTCCCTTCTGCAAAAGAAACTGTGCCTGCCGGTTCTACAGTAGGCATTTTGCCGTTTGAGGTAGTTAACTTTTAAATCCAACACTTTAATTAGGTTATTTATACTTGCATTAAGGTTGCCCAATAGTTGGTTTTGACTTATCTAGCACTTAAGTCCTTCTAAAACTAATAGAATTATCTAATATTTTTTAAACATGTATTATGACTTCTTAAGCTAGTTGCGACATATGTCCTCCTCTTTGCTTAATTTAAGGGTATTTCTATTTATGTGTCTATTTGTGAACTTGTTTTGTTTGTATATATGCTATTTATGTATCTACTTGTTAAGTCATTCGTGTGATAATATGTGAACAAGTTTCATTCTTATTTGTTGGTATAAACGTTTGAACTATCATGATGTAAAATGATATTCTTGCTTTTATCTTGTGTTAGACTTAAAACTAACCTGTTTGGATTTGTGTAGGTTAATAAAGATCGATTTCCTTATCAAGTAAATTTGTGATTATTCACACATTTATCATACTTTAATCTATATCTCTAATTACATGTTCATACATGCATAATCATCGTCATCACTTTATTAATAAGCATACGTTGTTAGTTGCTTGCATTATCATCAACATCTTCCGCCACATCTTTCACCACTCAAAAATGGCTTCAAGTGCTTTCTCATCTACCAAAAATCCACCAAGGAAACTAGCTAGAACCAATGTCATTGATATATCATCAAACGAGTCTTCACCACTCTAAGAAAACAACCTCATTACCACAACCTACTAGTGACTCACTATCACTACTACCCATGGAGGTTGAATCACCTTCCACAATACATATGGATCAACGGGTCATCTACATATCCTGACACTCATAAGCTCATTTCCATATGTTGTCAAAAGCCAAGTGAATTTCGTAATGAAATGCGTCTCATTCGCGAACACGTCCTTACAATATTTGATGACATCAAATAACGTCACTTTTATAGCATCATTTATCCCATGTAATTAATCCATTTTATATAACTATTGCAAAGAATTGTTACTTAATCGTTTTCATTTAAGAATTGCAGTAATTATGGAGTACTTGGTGAAAGTTAGTTAAAAGGCACTCATTCTGGAGCTTAAACAAAGATATTTGGAGATTATTGTTCTGACAACCAATACGCCGTATCCATCAAGGAAGATACGGCGTATTTGTGCCTACACTTCACTAAACACCACGAAGGAAACAAGATCAATACGCTGTATCCAGGAATGACCAATACGCCGTATTCAAGCCATATGGAAATAAAATATTCTGGAAGATATCAAACGTGGTTCCTACTCCAAGAAACCCCCAATACGCCGTATCTAATCCCTTGGATACGCCGTATCGAACCGACTTCCAGACCCTACAAATACAAAACTCAAAACGAGTTTTTAAGTGTGCTAAATCATATTCTCGATACCTAAACCACAAAAGTTGATTTTCAAAGGAGAAAAAGAGCAGAAGAGGTCTTGCAACGCATTCCAATCCATAGGAGACAACGTGTAATTCCATATACTTTAGTAATCGCTCAGTTTTTGGTATCATTCGTTAACTCGGTTAGTTTACCTTTGCTAAATAATTACTCTTGTATTTATTATAACGTTTGAAGGCTAATACCTTCAGGTATTAGCCATTATTATGAAGATTTGAATGTTTGGTTTTGTTTACCTTGATTTCTTGATTTATCGTTGAATGATTGTTTATGTTTATCAATTTATACTTGTTTACGTGCTTTTGTATGCGACCTATCTGTTAGTGCAAATATTATGATATTTAATCTATACGATCTCTTTATGTTTTGGTGATGACAAACATTTGACTTGTAATATGTATCGTAAAGTGCCCAAGTTACTCGTAATCACAAATCATCAATTAGTTGGACTGGCAGGTGACCCAGGGATCAACGAGTACGTTCTTAATTAATTGGTAAAGACTTGGTTAGTAGACTACTAGTGTATGAATTGCCTTTAAGCAGTAAGTGGGTAAATTCTCCATGAGCTAGGGTTTAACAAGATCACCATTGCTTTAATCCTTAAGATAGATTATAATCAGCAAATAAGGATGCTTTATGCGGATGCGTTTAATTGTGACAGAATTCTACGTGTCTAGGTTTAAAGAAGAAGCGCCGCCTTAATCTTAAGAATGATATGCCGCCTCAAGATAAGAAATCATTGCACTAAATAAACAAACCAACATTTTGATCAGAATTAATGATGGTTAATACAGTTTTCTTATATTTGGCTCTACCGCTCTTTTATCTTATGTTAATTTGCTTGCGTGTGTTTTATTGTCTTGAATTGATTTTAGTCACCACCAAACCCATGCCAGTCTCTCATACTGAAAGCCCCCCTTATCCATTAGATTTAGGATTTACATAGGTTTAGCATAGAATTAACTTAGATTAGAAAAACCAAAGTATTAATAAATTGAAAGTGTTTCTCGCTCTTAGTGATGGACACCATACTTAACACGAGAATACCACCGACCGGGTACACTGCGCATTAAAGTGTTGTTTTTGGTTAAGTCAACAAAATATAAATTTAAAACTTAAAGCATAAAATTAACACCACACAACGACACATCAAGTTTTTGGCGTCGCTGCCGGGGAGTGAAAATTAATCTTGATTTTTATTTGATATTTTAGTTTCTAACATTAGATTAGATCTAACCCTTAGGATTAGTGTAATTTAGATTAGTGTATAATTCTGTATATTATGTGTATTTGCTTGTATATTTGTGTGTTTAATTGTTTGTGTGATTTAATTATTTTTTAATACACTGTTCAGGTCGATAACCCGATATGGCGTATCCACTTCTATTGGATATGACGTATCCAACTTTCTTATCCAATACAGCGTATTGATTCAAAAGATTAAACGGCGTATTCAGATCCATTGAATACGGCGTATTGATTATCTGATACAGTAACAGATTTGGTTTTCGCATTCAACTTTCGTATATCTATGTTTTCTTTCTCCTGAGCCCATCCTACTGATTGTTTATCCCTTGTTTCAGGTAGTGCATGACAAGGAGTTCTACGAAGGAACTATTTACACCTTTTAAAGATCCGGAACAAGAATTTCGATCATCTAGGAAGCACTTTAAGACACAAAGTCTTAACGAATCGAGATCGCCTGATTTCGATCTGTTTTCTGACCAAGAAGAATATTTAGATGAAGAAGTTGCGAAAACAATGGTGGAAACTATGGAACAATACATGAGCAAAACTCGAGCCGACTATGGATCAGGAGTTGGTAGGCCTAAGATCGAGGACAAGGATAATTTTGAACTAAAAGGCCAATTTCTCAAGGAACTACGTACCAACACTTTCAGCGGTTCGGATCATAAAGATGCGAACGAACACATTGATAAAGTTCTTGAGATCGTGTATTTATTCCACATACCTAATATAACTATAGACCAAGTAATGCTTACAGCCTTTCCTATGTCCTTAACTGGAGCTACAAGTCATTGGCTAAAAAACAAACCATCTGGTTCAATTACAACTTGGGAAGATCTAAAGATAAAATTTCTAAGCAAATATTGCCCACCTGCTCGTACTGCAAAGAAAATGGAAGAAATCAAAAACTTTTAGCAAGAACCGGATGAAAACCTCTATCAAGCTTAGGAGCAATTTAAAGAACTCTTGATGAAGTGTCCTCAACACTATTTAACAGAGATACATGAGGTAGTCTTGTTCTATAATGGATTGGATGTTCCAACTAGACAAATTCTTGATTCAAGAGGAGCCATACCATCGAAGACTGCTGCTGATGCGAAAGTAGCCATCCATGAAATGGCTGAATACTCTTAAGAATGGCACAATGGAACATCTAGGACCAGAAGTACTGAAACTTTTGACGGATTAGCAGCCATACAAGCACAACTCAACAATCTTGGAAGAGAAATCAAGAAAGTAAATGAAAAAGTTTATGCTACTCAAGTAGGATGTAAACAATGTAAAGGCCCCTACTACACCAAAGATTGCCCACTCAAGAAAGAAGGGAAAACCCTCGAACAATCTTACTACACTTAATTCGGTGCACCTTTTCAAGGAGGGGGATATAGAGCAACTACTCTCGGATTTTACCAAAGGAACAATGCAAGCCCTTCGTACCAAGAACGAAGAAAATCTATGGAAGAAACCCTAAGCAAATTTATGGGGGAATCAGCAAAAAGACATGAAGAGAACTCCAATTTGATCAAAGAGATATGAGCTTCAACGGATGCTGGCATAAGGAACCAAGGAGCATCAATTAAAACTTTAAAGATCCAAATCGGGCGAATGAGCAAGGTACTACAGAAAAGAGGATTTAGAAGTTTACCGAGATCTACTGAAACTAACCCGAGAGACAATGTCAAGTTGATCTCGACTATTGTTGAAGCTAATGCAAGCTCGATACACCGAATTGTATCACAACAATACATCGTATCCACTGAACAGAACAGTACACTAATGTACAAGATAAGCAAATGACAATCCCATTTCCAAGTCGTTTGAATGATTGCTACTGTCAAAATAAGAAAGGGATCATATAGACCACAATTTTCGAAAGCTTACTCATATGGAGCTTCACATATCGATAAATCCATACCCCGAAAGGTGAAAGACCCAAGGACTTTTACTTTACCTTGCTATATTAATAATATTTGCTTTAATAATGCCCTTGCTGACTTAGGAGCTAGCGTAAGTGTCATGCCTCTCTCGACGTACCATAACTTACGTTTAGGCAAATTAGCTCACACTAAGTTGATAGTTGAAGTAGCAGATAGGACCATGAAATATCCAAAAGGAATTACTAAAAACATGCTAGTAGGTATTGGTAAATTTGTTTTCCCTGTAGATTTTATAATTTTTGATATACCCGAGGATATCAAAGTGCCCTTGATCCTCGGAAGACCATTTTTGTCTACCGCCCATGCTAAGATTGATGTTTTCAAAAGAAATATTACTTTGAGGGTTGGGGAAGAGAAAATAATTTTTAAAAGTATTAATCTTACTAGTAGTTTAATTAAGAGGGTCTACATGCTAAGCTTAAGAGAAAGAATGGAACTTGATTTAGAAGCTAGACTAATGGGAGAAACTTTGGTGTTGGATAGATCATTAGACCCTTTCTTTAAGGATTACATAGAACTAAACGATCTTAACGTACCATTAGAGCTTAGGAGAGATCAAGTTGATGATTTAATGTCTACCATTGAGGAATGTGAGGTAATTGAGAAATTTAGAGCTAGGAATGATGCTAGAATGGTTAGCAAATTTTTTAAATATCCTAGTGATTGCGACCACGATAAGAAGATCCGTATTTATTATGGCCACAACTTGAAGTTCTCTTGCATGATAGGTTTTGAATTTTTACACGCTAATTTTTTCCCTATCTTGTATGTAAATGTGATGTCCAAAAAGTTTTATAATTCCATAAGAAAGGACAAATTGGAATACAAGGGAAACAATGTAGTTAGAGCCTTAATGAACATACCTATCTTTGTTGGAACTTTTTCTATCTTAACGGATTTTGCAGTTTTAAAAGATATGGATGCTTATCGTGATGAAGGAATGAGCGATGTTATTTTAGAGAACTGTTTTTTAGAGAAGTTGGAATTAAGATAAAACGATTTAAAGGAATGATTACCATTTACAATGGTAATGATGAGGTTACTTACCAAATGGTGCGGTCACATCCGAGGTTTAAACGCCATACTAATAAACAATGCAACAAGATCCCACCATTACTAAAGGTAAGTGAAGAAGATAAGATGAATGGGATCTCGCTCTCATACCAAAAGCTCAAGAGTTTCTACAAGGGGGTCTTGAACTTAGGACCCAAATATGTCCGAGATGCGAAGATGGAAGAATGGCTCGCACGCGAGCACATAAGCGTGCATGAGACAGAATGAAGAAGAAAGCTGAAGAAAAAAGTCTAACTTAAAGACTTAGCTGGAAACAAAAGTGCTTCCTGGGAGACAACCCGGATTGTTATTTAATTCTATCGAGTCTGTCTTCCCAGACATCAATACGGCGTATCCGCTCCATACCATACGACGTATTGAATGTCTGGACGTTATCAGTCCTTTATTTTTATGCACTTTAAACATTATTGTCAGTTCTGTCAATACGGCGTATTCATGCACATGATACGGCGTATTCAACAGACTGACCCGTATTTAGATACTTTTTACAGGTTTCTCAATACGGCGTATTCCAGTTTATGGATACGGCGTATTGGTTTCCTGTACAGTTTATTTAGCTTATTTAAATTAACCGTAGATACCCGAGATAGGATTTTGCATGTTTTTCCTATATTTTGCACAGGACCTCGCTGAAAAGAAATCGACAATGTTGGTGAAGTATCTACAATCTGGGAATCTGGAAGTGTTGGAGTCTTGAAACTTCAAGACGGTTGTTCAACACGCATTCTTGCTTACAAAACTCAACATGGAAAATCTACCGAGCAAAATATCAGGGGAGTTTCTCATTCTAATTCTTATAATTTCCTTTTTTAATGTTTTATCTATACAACTAGGACGTTGTATAATTCAAGTAGGGGGATGGAATTAGAATGTATACTTGTCCTATTTTTCACACTAAAATGCTTAAATTATGCTCAAATTTAAAAAAATTTCAAGCATACTTTTGTGAAATTACTTGTTACATAACCTGCACACAATAACCCTTATTAGATATTGTGAGGATTTAACCTTATCCGTTTCCAAATGTTTACCTAAATTCCACAAAATATGAGTGTGTCGGTGATGTTGTAGACTTTAAAACTTGGCTTGGTATATCTATTCGAGACCACAATAATGAGTACTATGGATTTAGATGGAGTAACTTGTTTAAATTGGTAAAATTCTAGGATTACACCCAAAAAGCCTTTATATGTTGTTTTATTAACTAACTACACTGGTTAGTTAAATCCTCGTATAAACCCTTTGTTTACTCTCATCTTAAGAGTAAGATACTCCTAGAAAAACATGTAGAGCCAATCCTTTAGGAATTACACCAACTGTTTATTTCGTTACACCTTTACACCTTAGCCTACCCTATTAGATTAAGTCCATTTATCAGTTGCTAGTTGCTTAAAGTGTAAAGTATGTATTTTCCGAGTCTTGTATCAATTTTCTATCTTTGGTATGGTTAGGAAGAAATTTGCACATTGCAAATGGGAATGTATAAAGTAGTCAAAACTTATGTATTTTTACTACCAACACAATTATTGGTACGTTCGAAGAATAAAGAATTATCGAAGGAATTATCCCGAGTTATTATGATCGTGAATATGGTGAAATTACACCGATTTTCATAGTGTAGTGTTAAAAAAATAAAATTTTAGAAAATCACAACAAAAAAGAAGGAAAGTTTGAAGATAATCGTTTCGCAAGAGCTTAGACCAAAGGAATTATATGACGGATCGATTATTCGTTGATACGTCTTATAAGTCAACGATGTAAAGTTTTGTATAAAGTGGTAGATATCGCCACTTGTCTTGTAAAAGTATGTAAAGTATGGAATGATTGGGAAGTTGGCCGTTACGGGAACGCCAACTCAGGTTGTTGTTTTTGATCTATGATCAAGACGTGTGTAAATAGTTGTGTCTTAATCTTGGTAACGGTCAAAAAAAAGTGTATAGCAACTTGTATCTTGGACCTAGTCTATTTACTTTATAATTTTTATTTAACAACAATTTGATTCCCTTTCCTAATCATTAACCATGGGTTTTACGCGAATGAGGATGTGATCGAGCGTGCATGTCTATTCCATCGTTACAGCCATGTATGCATGTCTCAGCTGCCTTGTTGGTTTATTACTATTGGTGAAAGTTAGAAGATCTCTACCCTATATCATTCTTCATCCTAACCCTTGGTTTAAACTCGAATGAGGATGTGATCGAACACACGTGTCTATTCCGTCGTTACGGCCATGTATGTGTGCTTCAGCTGCCTTGTTGGTGTGGTACTTTTGGTGAAAGATTGTAGAATGATCAACCCTAAGCCTTAAAATAAAAACCCACTTTACCTTTATAAACTTGTTACTCTTTAGCTCTAGTGGTGGAGATGTGTATCCTTGCCAAGCCTATGATAAAATACTCGTCATGACCGAGCAATTGAGTGAATTAGTTACATGTTACCACATAGATTAGTTGAGTGATTGGCTGTTTTTATTTCCTATTTTGTTGAGGTGTTGGTTGTGTATTGTAATAGATCAATAAAATGCTTAAACAGAAAAAATCCTTAGGGATACATTTTCACAAACTTCTAAACGCTACTTGAGGACAAGTAGGATTCAAGTGGGGGGATATTTGATGACATCAAATAACGTCACTTTTATAGCATCATTTATCCCATGTAATTAACCTATTTTATATAATTATTGCAAAGAATTGTTACTTACTCGTTTGTATTTGAGAATTGCAGTAATTATGAAGTACTTGGTGAAAGTTAGTTAAAAGGCACGCATTCTGGAGCTTAAACAAAGATATTTGAAGATTACTGTTCTGACAACCAATACGCCGTATCCATCAAGGAAGATACGGCGTATTTGTGCCTACACTTCACTAAAGACCACGAAGGAAACAAGATCAATACGCCGTATCCAAGAATGACCAATACGCCGTATTCAAGCCATATGGAAATAAAATATTCAGGAAGATATTGAACGTGGTCACTACTCCAAGAAATCCCCAATACGTCATATCGAAGACTTTCGATACGCCATATCGACCTTTTTCCAGGCCTTATAAATAGAAAAATCAAAAACGAGTTTTAAGTGTGCTAAATCATATTATCGATACCTAAACCATAAAAGTCGATTTTCATAGGAGAAAAAGAGCAAAAGAGGTCGAGCAACACAATTAATTTCATAGGAGACAACGTGTAATTTCTTGTACTCTTGTAATTGTTCAGTTTTTGGTATCATTCGTTAACTCGGTTAGTTTACCTTGGCTAAATCATTACTTTTGTATTAATTATGACGTTTGAAGGCTAATACCTTCGGGTATCGGCCATTATTATGAAGATCTAAATGTTTGGTTTGTTTATCTCACTTTCTTAATTTATCATTGATTGCTTGTTTATGTTTATCAATATACTTGTTTACGTGCTTTTGTATGCGACCTATCATTCAACTGGATCTAATGATATGGACCAAGTAACCTAGATGTCGTGATAGCTCTCCATATAGTGATTTATACATCTAGACCAATAGGATCACAAATTTACCTATCTTTGCCCTTTAGATTGTAAGCTTAGTTGGACCGGTAGGTGACCTAGGGATCAATGAGTACGTTCTTAATTAATTGGTAAAGACTTGGTTAGTGGACTACTAGTGTATGAATTGCATTTAAGCAGTAAGTAGGTAAAGTCTCCATGAGCTAGGGTTTAACAAGATCACCATTGCTTTAATCCCTAAGATAGATTATAATCAGCAAATAACGATGCTTTATGCGGATGCGTTTAATTGTGACAGAATTCTACGTGTTTAGGTTTAAAGAAGAAGTATCGCCTTAATCTTAAGAATGATATGCCACCTCGAGATAAGAAATCATTGCACTAAATAAATAAACCAATGTTCTGATCAGATTAATGATGGTTATTACAGTTTTCTTATATTTGGCTCTACCGCTCTTTTATCTTCTGTTAATTTGCTTGCGTGTGTTTTAGTGTCTTGAATTGGTTTTAGTCACCACCAAACCCGTGCCGGGTACACTGCCCGTTAAAGTGTTGTTTTTGGTTAAGTCGGAAAAATATAAATTTAAAACTTGAATTTATTACAATTAATACCCACACTAATGAACATCAACTTGAACCAAACTCACCAAAACCAACCTCGATGATGCAAGTAGTAGGATTATTACCTTTTAAAATTATCTTACTTCTAATTTATTTTTCTAGGAGTTTATTTTGAGAATCATTTTGTATTCTCGTTTTTTTCTTGTGGTTGTATGTCCTTTTTAGTAGAAGACTACACCCCATAAGATGTTTTTATATATGATCACGATTCTCTAATTTGAGTTGCTTGTGGTTATATCATTTACATTTTGCATCATATATACATCTTATTGTATATGACTTCCTCGAAATACGAAGTATATATTGCACTAATGTTTGTTTTTGTAGGTTCAAATATACACTTTAGTGTGTATGGCATTCTTGTCTATGGATGAAATTTGCATATTTTATATCATTTCTTTTTTGGTTCACTCATATACACGGTGCGGTATATGGCATAGTTGTCTCCGGACGAAGTTTGTAATGATTATTTTCTTATGTTGGTCTATCATCATACTCATCTAAGGATGAAGTTTGCAACATTTAATTTTCTTTTTTGTAGGGTCATCGTGACGCCCTCGAAAAAGGGGGAGCATTCGTCAAGCAATCATATTGGTTCGTTTATATACTTGTTGTATATGACATATTTTTCTACGGACAAAAGCTATTATTGCACTAATTTTTGTTTTGTAGGATCATACTTGACGCCCTCGAGCAAGGGGGAGCTTCCATCGAGCTTTTATAAAATGCATCTTATATACACTTTGTTCTATATATTTTACTCGTCTAAGGACGAATCTAGGTTTGTTTGTAGCTTTTTAATCATATCTTGATGCCTCGAACAAAGGGAGAGCATTCATCAAGGGGGGCATGCACACATTCATCATCACTTTTACTCTTTGACAATCTTTTGCTTTTCGACCAAAAAGAAGATGTCATTTTTTATTCATCATATAGCTCTCATACTTTTTTATTATATATATGTTGCACGAAACTAACCTTTCTTGTAGGTTAAGCTTTCAAATTTGATCAATAGATCTGCTATAAACCAAGGCCAATTACCTAAGGGATGCAAGAACATAAGGCGTTAGAGTAGACAATTTAAATTCACTAGGGACGATGCAAGCTAGCCTTTTCGAGGAGAAATGAAGTTAAATCCAAGGACACACCCTTTTTGTTTCGACAAAAGGGGGAGAAAAGTGTAAACGGAGAAGGTAATGTAAAGGTTTTACGAGGATACAAGTAACTTTTACATTTACTATATATTACGTTTACATATTTTGTCATCATCAAAAAGGGGGAGATTGTTAGTTCAAATATTACGATATTTAATCTACACAGTCTCGTTTGTTTTGTTGATGAAAAACATGTAACTTGTAATACATAATGTAAAATGTACAAGTTACTTATAATCATATTTTGTCTCAACATACATCAACACATCTTGACGTCTCGAGTCCTCGTATGTTACAACACAGGTTCATACATGTTTGTTATGTTCCATTATGATCAAACCTCATTTCATATTTTACATTTACAAGTATTTTATACAAATGCATCACTTTATTTTTACGTCCAAATATACTTCTTATTTGAACAAACTTCCTCTTTTCTTTTCACCAACAAAGTTTACTTACATTTTATTTTGACAAGCACTCAACTAAACATTTTATTTTGTAAAAGACTACTTACATTTTTACATGTACAAGTAACTTTTTTTAAAGTACAATATATAAACACATTTTTTATTAAAGGAATATACAACTGAGTTTTACCTCATGGGTAACGTCACAAGAATTGAACTTGGATGAATGTGGACATAAAATGTCTTGTTTATGTATACTGGTCAGCCGGATCCCTTTTCAAGATGTCGGTTCCCTTTGATTTACAAAGGTCGGTTCCATTATAAAGGGAACCGACATATCAGCTTTTGCCTATAAATACAAGGGTCTTTCCAATCCATTTTCACCACTTTTCACACACTTTCTCTACCATTTTACACACATTTAGATCTATAGAAATGCATCCGTAAAACCCCATGATCATAATGCCTCTAACTCTCATTTGTTGTAAGCATACACCCGAAAGGATCCTTCAAGCATACACCTGAAACGATGATCCACCAAACACGCCTTAGAGATCTTTTCATTTCCATCAACCACCAAACATATACATATGTAGATCTACAAGATTGAAGATCTCATCATCTTTATCTATTTGAAGACTTCCTATCAATAGAAGTTCATCTAGATTAGGCACTCATATCTAATTGACACATAAGTCTTGGATCTTTATTGTATACACTATTGTCATCACATTGTATTAGATGGTTTATGTGTTTGTGCCATAAATCATAAGGTTTGTTATGTTAGGCCATAAAACATAGCGGGTTTGGGTTGGTTCTACTCGGTGTATAAGAACTCGGTATTTAGCTTTGTACCGGATAAAGGGTAAGTGATGTTAGGTTGGTTCTACCTTGATCTGGGACTCGGTATTTAGCTTCGTATCAGAAAAAGTGTAAGCGACGTTGTGTAAGGTTTTCTCCGTCGATAAGGGATCTTGTTGATCTAGTAGAATAACTCTCTAGTTGGGTACTCGAGGGAGTAGAGTTTGACGGAGAGGAGCTTCGCGACCGAACCACTATAAATCATCGTGTCCGGTTTGCTCTCTATTTTATTTATCGCTCTCTATTTATTGTGTGCTTATCCTTGTGTTGTATCTTATTGATGATGCTTGTGTTGTGACAATTTACTTTGTCTATACTTTTCATTATTCATAGTGTCTTATACTTTAATTGGCACTTTTCATATTAAGTTACCATTGATCAGGTTTTTGATGCAAAAGTCTTAAGATTTTAAATGGAAACGTATTCAACCCCCTTTACGTTTTCCACACCATCAACATGTTAATTGAAAGCGAAGAACGGTTAGTACAAACCAAGTTCATGCATTGGAAAACCTCTATACGTAATATTTCGCCTAACATGTTAATTGGAAAAGAGAAGAACGGTTAATCAAACAATACATAGACCATATCTAAAGATTAAAAGGAATAAAAGTACTTTACTTTAATTAAAACATGAATTTAATGGTGTATACATAGGGTTTAAGAACCCTATAAAACGTCTGCAATTTTCACAAGTCGTTCATCTAAAATTTACCCACGAAGTCCATCTATTCATAACCCAAAAACCTAAGGTTGTATATATAGGAAAATTGTCACGAAGACGTCGCTTGTTTATTTGTGACGGCGGTCAACCCTTCGAATCTTTATAGGAATCTATATGTATGGGTACTTTTCTACGTCGTCACTGATATCTGACTCCGTTGCCTGGGTCGTCTAACGCCGTCACATAAGGAATTTTGCGCCGTCTCCATGCGTTGGTATGCCTTATTGATATCATTTTCATGTAGAGTTTTGTTTTTTGTCAATTTCTTTCCCAAATTAAGTCCAAGTTACTTGTATTTTACCTTCCAATTATTCAAGTGCTAAAAACATAAAAAGAAATGATTAAGCACGTATTTTGGGCATATTTGCATAATTTAGGAGTTTTAAGGACATCGGGATAAGTGTTATAAAATGAAATCATCTAACAATAATATTCTCTTGTTGTTTTCTTTACAAGAGTTTTTAATTATTTTCCCTAACTTACAACAAGCTTGAAATGTTTTTGATCTAGTTGTTCATGTTATATCAATATAATGTTAGCATAAAAATTTATGATTCATAGTTTACATAATCTATTTAATAACTTAGGCAACTTGATTATAGAAAATTATGTATGATCAAAAGTTTGTATGCGTCATAAGTTTACATAAGCTCTAATAACATTTCAAGTTCAAACACTAAAAATGTATAATTTAAAATAGCCTAGACTCGAACTTGAGTTGGACCCGCCTGAATTGATCCCGAAACCCGAGTTATAAAGCTGTTGGATTCGGGTATTTTTTTTTAGCCTTGACTCGAATTGACCTGAACCCGACCGATCTGGCCCGTTTTATACCTCTAGATGTGTGAGTGTTAAAAGTGAGCATGGTGATGTGACATCAAAAAGTGGATTTTGACATAAATTTAGTATGCCACCGTACCTCTCCCTCTAAGCACGCTTGAATTTTTCTACCACCTGATGTAATAAATAGAACTTAAGTAGGTTATTATACAGCAAACATAGGACTTTCTTTCATTAAAGAGCATCTACAAATGAAATATGGTGACCGGTCAACATGCAGTGGATAGACATCGCTTCACCGTTACGATGTGACAATCGTTGGTGTAAACAATATTTATTGTGGGACTAAAAAGTGAAAAATATTGATGAAAAAACATGCTAACAAGTTATCACCCCTTGTATTTCACTTATTCATTACATTTAACTCGTAACAATTACTCAATGTCTGGAATTTAATTATATTCCACGTTGTTTTACATATACATAGACATAAAACACACAAAACAAACAAAATTACTTTTGAACAAATTAAGCCTCTCTCATAACCCCCCAATGTTTTCTATCTTGCTGCCCCTCTACCAAGAGTGCAAACGAGTCAAGTTTTTTCGAGTAAATCGAGCACGCATTTAGCTTGAGCTCGTTCGAGTTGAGCTTTATTGAGTCTCGAGCTCGAGCACGGGTCTAATAAATGAGCTCGGAATGTTGAACAAACTAAGACCAAACTTATTAAGGCCCAACTCAAGTTATTATAAAGCTTTTCAGACTTTGTGGTAATATATATGTTTTTTATATACAATGTGTATATATAACTAACATGACCGTCTTTGAGGGTGGGCGACCGCTCAAGGCCTCAAATAATTTAGGGTCCTCAAAATATGTCCTGCTAACAATTATATACATGTACATATATTTTTCACGACAAAAAAAAATATTTAAATGATAAAATATCTTAAATAAGTAACATGTTGAACGTTTAGATAAAGAATTATATTATATCTTATAAACATAACATTCATTCTCCAAATGACTCATTATGTAATTTCGTACAGAGCCTTTAAAAAATTCAAAATTCAAAGACGACGTTAACTGAGATATATGTAAATACACCAACTATAAACTTTTACATCGAGCTTGAGTCAAATCCAAAGTTATTATATAACTCAATCAGCGGCTAAAACGACGTT
>BQNB010017785.1:0-51735 GCA_026074375.1 Tanacetum coccineum
AACTAGTTTAGAGGTATCGGGTTGTTTAGGGTTTTCGGGTTAGGTTTTTAGGGTTTTGCCGAGTGTGTAGAGTGAAATGTAGGGGGAAAATGTTTAAATGTGGTGCATTAGAGTGTTGTAACTTGTGCTAGAAAGGTTGTACGGAATGCCTTAGAAAAATGGAGGGAAAATGGGCTTATTTGAACTCTTTTATTGGCGACTTGTACTTCGGGGTTTAAAGTGTTGTACATTAGTTTTGGAGGGAAGATGTAATTCAAATTTTATGCATTGATCACTTGTACACATGCCTTGAAAGCTTGTACATTTGTTTTGTATGTAAACATTACATGTATTCGGGGTTTTGATATAAATGTTAACGTATAATGTTCATTTTATAATAAACGTTATGAATGGTACGTTAAATAGTAAACGTATGGTTTTTTGAAATATACTTGACATATTAGAATGTTTACTTGACATAAACGTTGATGGAATTGGTATTGGTGGTTGCGTGAGCTCGTTTACTTTGAAAATGTAAGTTACGTTACATTATGGATGGAATAAAGAAAAAATGTTTCCATAAAAATGGTTGCATCTAATTTAATAGATGGAAATTACACTGAGGAAAATTGCATCTAATTTAATAGATGGATAATTACATTGATAAAAATTATAGGTTGTTATAGTCTCCCAACCTTAAAAGAAATCTCGTCCCGAGATTTAGTTGGATGTCGGAGTGATGTTTGAAAATAGATGCGGATACTTGGCATGAATTTGATCTTCGCATTCCCACGTAAATTTTGGTCCTCTTTTAGAGTTCCATCTTACTTTAACTATAGGAATACGACTTTGTCTTAGTTGCTTGACTTCTCGATCCATGATTTCCACTGGTTCTTCTACAAAATTGAGTGTGTCATCGAGCCGAAGCTCTTTCATTAGAATGACGAGAGATTCGTCAGATAGGCATTTCTTTAAATTAGAAACGTGGAAAGTACTGTAGACACTACTGAGTTCTTTAGGAAGCTCAAGTGTGTATGCCACTGGGCCGACCCTTTTAAGGATCTTAAATGGTCCAATGTATCAGGGGTTAAGCTTTCCTCGCTTTCTGAATCGAATGACACCTTTTCGAGGTGATACTTTCAACATAACACGATCTCCAACTTGGAATTCCAAAGGCTTTCATCTTACATTGGCATAACTCCTTTGCCGATCTCTTGCAGCATGCAAACGTTGTCAAATTTGCATTATCTTTTCGGTGGTTTCATGGATTATTTTTGGTCTCGTAAGTTGAACATCTCCAACTTCGGCCCGGCAGACAGGTGATCTGCACTTTCGACCATAAAGTGCCTCGAATGGTGCTGCCTTAATACTGGCATGGTCACTATTATTGTAAGAAAATTCTACCAATGGTAAGTGTCTTTCCCAATCTTTTCCAAAATCTATGACACAGGCTCGAAGCATGTCTTCGAGTGTTTGTATGGTTCTTTCACTTTGTCCATCAGTTTCGGGATGATATGCCGTACTCATGTCTAGTTGAGTACCCAAAACATTCTGCAATGACTGCCAGAATCTGGATGTGAAATGACTGTCACGATCCGAGATGATAGATATCGGCACTCCATGCCGTGAGACTATTTCCTTTATATATAATCTTGTAAGGGTTTCCATACTATCTGTTGCTCTGGTGGGGATGAAATGTGCTGATTTGGTAAGGCGATCTACAATGACCCAAATTGTGTCATGTTTGCTTGACGTTTTGGGTAGTTTTGTAACGAAGCCCATCGTTATTCTTTCCCATTTCCATGTAGGAATCTCTAGTTGTATCAGTAAGCCGGATGGCTTCTGACATTCTGCTTTAACTCTAGAACATGTCAAACACTTGCCGACATATTCAGCGATGATTGCCTTCATGTTAGGCCACCAATAGAGTTTATTTAGATCCTAATACATCTTGTCAGAACCTTGGTGGATGGAATACTTTGATTTATGGGATTCATGCATGATTAAATCTCTTAAATTACCAAAGAGTGGTAACCAACTTCGATTTTTGATACATCGGGTTCCATCAGGACGTACTTCAAATGCTTTGTCCATTCCTCGTAGATTCTCAGCTTTGATGTTCTCTTCCTTGATTGCCTTGGTTTGGGCTTCAAGGATTTGTGATGGTAATTTTGGGTGAAGGGTCATGACTAATGCCCTGACTCTGAGTGGTTTGATTCGTTCTTTCCGGCTTAAGGCATTTGCTACAACATTTACCTTTCCAGGATGGTAGCGAATCTCACAATCATAATCTGCGAGCAATTCTAACCAACGACGTTGTCTCATGTTCAATAACTTTTTGCCATACAGATAGTGTATCTAGATTTTAAGAGCGAACACAACTGCTCCTAATTCGAGATCGTGTGTGGTATAATTCTCTTCATTAGGGTTAAGTTGTCGAGATGCATATGCAATAACTTTTTCTCTTTGTATTAGCACTGCTCCCAGACCTTGATGGGATGCATCACAGTAAATAACAAAATCGTCATTCCCTTTTGGTAATGCTAAGATTGGAGCTTCACAATGTTTCTGTTTTAGCAGTTGGAAAGCTGACTCTTAGTCTTCTCCCCATATATACTTCTTGTTTTTCTGGGTTAATTCAGTCAAAGACTTTGTAATTTTCAAGAAATCTTTGATGAATCTCTGATAGTAACCGGCAAGTCCTAAGAATTGGTGTACTTCTGTAGGTGTAGTAGGAGATGCCCAATTCTTAACTGCTTCAATCTTGGCGGGGTCAACATTAATTCCTTGGCTATCAATCACGTGCCCGAGATATTGTACGATACTGATCCAGAAATCACATTTGGAGAACTTGGCATATAATTTCTCCTTTTTGAGTAATTCCAAGATTATTCTCAGGTAATCTATGTATTCTTCTTTGTTACGGGAGTAGATGAGAATATCATCGATGAACACTATCATAAATTTATCCAAGTATGGTTTGAACACACGGTTCATGAGATCCATGAACACAGCATGCGCGTTAGTTAAACCAAATGGCATTACCTGGAATTCGTAGTATCCGTACCATGTTCTAAAAGCAGTCTTGGGAATATCTTCATCCCTGAATCTCAGTTGATGATAGCCTGATCTTAAGTCAATCTTTGAGTAAGTACTCGAACCCTGAAGTTGGTTGAATAAGTCATTGATTCTGGGTAATGGGTAACAATTCTTTACGGTAAGTTTATTCAGCTCTCGGTAATCGATACACATTCTGAAAGATCCATCTTTCTTTTTAACAAATAAGACAGGAGCTCCCCAAGGCGAAGTACTTGGTCGAACAAAACCTTGGTCTGCTAATTCTTATAGTTGATTTGATAGTTCCAGCATTTCTGAAGGAGCCAATCTGTAAGGTGCTCGGGCTACTGGTGCCGCTCCTGGCATTAAATCAATTTGAAATTCTACTTGGCGAACCGGAGGAAGGCCGGGTAGATCTTCAAGAAAGACTTCTGGAAATTCCTTGACTACTAGTATATCTTCCAGTCGTCTTTCATCCGACTTCTTCTCCATTACTTGGGCTATGAAAACTTTATATCCCCTAGATATATACCTTTCGGTTTTAATACAGGATATGAGGCTTAGTCGGGTTTTACTTTGATCACCTCGCATGATCAAAGTTTCATCGTCAATTGGGATGTGGACAACTTTCTCGTCACAGATAATTCTAGCATGATACTTGGATAACCAATCCATACCAATGACGACGTCGAAACTACCGAGTTTAATCGGCATGAGATTAATTTCGAAAGGTTGGTTTAACAAGATCAGAGTGCAACCCTGGATAATAGTATTAGTGCCTACTAGGTTTCCATTGGCCATTTCAATGTCATAGGTAGTATCTAGTGTAATTGGTGGGATATTAAGAATAGAAGCAAGAGATATGGATACGAAACTTTTATCGACTCCTAAATCAAATAATACTCTAGCTAGATGTTGGTTTAGAAAGAACATACCCGTGACTATGTTCAAATCTTGGTGAGCATTCTTGTCCCTCAGCAAGTATGCTCTTCCATGGGCATTGTTGTTTGCTCTTGAGCACTGACTTTTGTAGTGCCCTTTCTCTCCGTAGGCATGACAAGTTACGGATACTGGTAGTAGGTTGCTTCCAGTGGATGGCCCTTTGTTTTTGCAGTTCCTGGTCAAATAACCCACCTTATTGCAAGTATGACACTTGACAGTGCAAGGTCCTGTGTGATGCAGGGTGCATTTCTTACACAAGGGAAGGCTTCCAGTATACCTATTATTTTTAGTTGGGGTGACAGCATAAGCCCTGATGGTTTCTTGCCTTCTATTATGTTGTTGTTGGTGATCATTGTTGCGGTTGTTATTGTTGTTGTTACGGTTGTTTTGGTAGTTGTTGTTGGTGAAGGTTCTTCTATCATCAAACTTTCGTTTGTGATCATTGGTTCCTTGCACAGAATTATGCTTTGTTACTTGATCCATTAACCTCTGGGTTATGGTAATGGCTTCCTCCAAAGTTTGAGGCTTTGAAGCGGTAACATTTCCTTTAATACTCCTGGGTAATCCCCCGATGAAGACTTCCATGAGTTTCTTAGAATTTGGCACCATAGTTGGACATAAAACTGCCAATTCCTGGAATCTTCTAATGTAAGTCTTGAGATCATTTCCTTTTATAGTCAGATTGTAAATTCATCTTCCATTTTTCTTGACCTCGGTTCGGGGATAATACTTTTTTATTAAGAGCTTTTTAAATTCAGACCAGGTAATCTTGTAAGCTTCCTCTATTCCAATAGGCTGGGCGAATGAATTCCACCAGGACAAAGCTTCTTCAGTTAGAGTACCAGTAGCAAATTTCACTTTGCAGTCCTCGGTACAGTTACTACAGAGAAATACTGATTCAGTTCGTTCAAACCAGCGGATGAGGCCAACAGCGCCTTCCGTACCTTTGAAATTGAAAGGTTGGCAGCTCATAAACTCTTTGTAGCTACATTTTCTTGCTACAGGAGTTTCTCTTTGTCGGGTGTTCCTATTGGTATTGTCAGCATTTGCCATGGTAGCAGCTTGTGCTTCCAGAGCTACGGAAACACTATCAGCAACTAGTTTCCTGATGACAGCTTGAGACATGGCTGGTGTTGCAGATGTTGATGTCCTTTTGGGACTCATTCTATCAACATTTACAAGACAACACAAAATAAGAATCATATCATAAGTCATTTGTACAATGTATGGAAATTTTGACAATGACTTATTTGATACAAGTTCTAACAAAGAAATACACATTCTTTGATATTACGTTGCAGGATATAACAGAAAATTTTGGAATTGACACTCTAACAAGCATCTAACTCATTAAGTTTCTCGGGGACTGGTTCACTTCCCAGTGGTTGTGGTATGATCCATAACGAGTTATCTAACTCTGCAAAGATAGACTTAGATTCCAAAAATTTTATGCTCAATGTCTTGATTATTAATCATATCCATGATATCTGGGTACAAAGGTTTGAGAAGACCGGATGGTAAGAACCATAGTAATCCCGGATATATCAGGGTATGAGTAATCGTAATACCAGAAATAGGATAGACAACCACGACATACATAAATCGGTATCATGAAACAGCGAGGTATAATGGAATCACCACTGTATTAAGTCATAAACAACTTGTCTACATATTTTACATAGTTAAAATTTGACAAGTGTCATTATTTATGCCACACATCCAGTGGTTGGATTCTAACAAAAGCTGTAAATGATAAGGATCTAGTCTAGTAGTCTGGTGGTCCTCCCTTGTGGTTCTTGAGCTTATGGATCTTATTCAGAAGATTCTTCATATCTGATTGGTGGTGAACCTGGATATCCTCGATAAGTATCTCTAAAGTAGAAGTCCTGACGCGAGCAAGAACAATCTCGTCTTCATGCCTTATTTGCTCTCTCTGAAATCTAGAAATCTGGGTACGGGCTTCTTGAAGTTAAGTTTCTAGTAGATCAAAATCTTGCTATATGATGACTCGGCCATTACCAAGACCTTTTATCTTATCTTCCATGTGCTCAATGCGCTTAAGAGGAAGCTCATCTAAGTGATTCAAAATAGTCTCGATCTGTTCCTCATGGCGCTCCAGATGCGTCTTATGAGAACTTTCTCCAATCTCAAATACTTGAGGTGGGGTAGAGAAATTAAAGGAGGATGATAGGAAACGGTCTCGTTTTTGAGGTGGTAAAATCTCTTCAGGAAGAAAGAAATCTTGGGGATCAAACATTGGTGATAGTGGTAACACTTGAGATGGAGGCAAAACAGTTGGTGGAGCAATAGGAGCTCGTGGTGGTGGAATAGATGATTCATTATTAGTAGCATTATACGCTTGCATGACCTTCATATATGGATCATCTTAGAAAGATGAGATGGCTAGCGAGGCCAAAAGATCCTTAGATAAATCCTCTAAAGGATCAGAAAAAGTGTTTCCCGGTGAAGCTGGGAAATAGTCCGGTGAAGCCGAGGTATAGTCGAGAGTATTTATAGAGGAAAAATCATCCTCAATATTGGAATCAGATAGGATAGTAATAGGGTGGGTGGATGACGACATCACTCTGTAACAACCCAGTGGGAATAACATAAGTTATTTATATATAATTAATAATTATGTATCTTTACATACTATTTGGGAAATGTAGTGGCACGGAGGACTTTCTTGAATGGAAAATGGTTATAGTTTAGGTTTTTAACCTTGTTCTCTATAACCACGGCTCTTGATACCAATCTGTTACACCCCCTTATTTGACATATAGCAGCGGAAGCTAAATTGGGGTATTACTTCATGAATCAACAGTCATAATCATAGAAAACGACTCAAAAGAGATGTTTTGGAAAATTTAGTTATCATTCAATATTATTTCAGAGTTTTACAAAAGGAGGTCCCAAAATACATATGAAAACATAAAGTTTGAATGATAACAAGTTTGGACGTCCTCAAGTCCAATGCCACTCTGTGCCATAGGTTGCTCAATTACCTAAGATAAACATGCTAAAAAGGTCAACACAAAGGTTGAGTGAAATTCACAGGTTTGAAATGTAATAGTTGAATACAAGTCATCATAAGTGGTAATAATTGTACAATTACAATTATCATGGAAAACAGTATTATTGCCCTAAGCTCATGACACCAACACGTTAACATGGAAATCACCTCAGTGACATTATTGAGGAACAAATGTCCTCTTGGAAAGGTAACTTGCCAAAGTTACCCATTATTCTAAAATATAGTGCGTTTGATTACCTCATACCTCATGTTCAGGTAAACACCAAACGGGATTCGTTAATCCGATAGATCTATATACAATATTCGCGTTTCACTCGCCAAGTATATCAAGGGTTCATGATTAAATGATATGGCAGTAGAGTAGTAAACTAGGCAATTTATATATCAGGATAGGCATACAGTTGGAAATACTTGTTTTCGTGTTTATAGCAAGTTTCCCCTTACGGGTTTAGAAAAAACATATATAAGGTTTGGGACTATGAAACTCACCTTGATAGGTAGTGATTGATTTGAAATTTTATTCATGGAAGTAAACAGTTCTAGTACGCAACCTGGGGTACTATGTCAAGTCTTTTGTTTGATTGTTTCAAAAACTTTATGCATAAAGTTTTAAAAGTAAATGATTTGGTTTATTTAGTTGTTTGAAAAACATCTTATCCACTTTTCGGGCTATCATAATTCATGAGTGTCATGCTGTATAGTTGAGGAGCTTGGTTCACTTTAATCGTAAATCCAGCAAAATCGTCAAAAGTACTACCCAAATGAAAGCCCCTCACATGAATGTCCCTCCCAACAGTAACGTGAATACGTTATAGTTTAAATGATAGTATTTTATCTTTTTAGTTTTTCAAAGCTAGTGGATGATAATTTATGTTAAAATTTTTTTTTCATAACTATAATTATTTTATAGTGTTTCGTATCGACGAATGATAACGAACAAGTGTGTTGTCGGGCTTTAATAAAATCATGTCTTTTATTAATTTTAAATATATTTTTATAATTAATATAAAAATATTACATTTTATACCTTTGAGAATATGAAAATGATAATATATACCCTTGGTATATATTAATTTACACTTTTAACCCTTTAATTATATTTTAAACATTTAACCCTTAACTTAGAAATATGGCAAAATAGGCCCTTGTGGTTTTAACTTTAGGATAATTACACTTTTGGCCTGAAAGTTTAATAATTTCAAAAGTTACAATATATACCCCTCATGCATATACGATTTGCATTACTAGTCCAAAATCCATATACTTTGTATTTTAATCTTGAAATTAATTTGCAGCATATAGCTTATTACTATAAGCTAAAATAAGTAAGTTTTACGAGCTTGTAGCTTATGAAAAGAGCTTATGAGCTTAAAAATCCAAAATGGGTACGTTTGGTTTAGAAATATTAACCCGATGGCTTAGAACTTTTAGAGTTTGTTTCTAAGCTTATAGAAATGATAAAATAGCTTATTAGAACAGCTTATGGAATCAGCTTATGGCTTATAGCTTATTAGGGTTATGAAAAGGGTTTTAGGGTTTTTAAAGGCGCGTTTGGTTTAGGAAAACCAAATGAGTAGGTTTAGGGTTTAAGAACTTAACTCATGTGATCATGAAAGTGTATAAGAGCTTATAAAGGATCTAAAACTTATCAAGAGCTTATTGAACAACTAAAAAGACTTACTAGCATACAAAATGGGTGAAATGGATCAAAATGTAACCCGAAACTTAGGAGATGAATTCAAGAACTCTTCTTTTCTTATCCCTTGGTTCTAAAATAGCTTATACTTTCCTTTCTTCTATTCTATGGCTTTGTTAGATCATGATTTTGAAGTAGTATGAAACTTAGTGATGAATTTTAAGGGTGTACATGTATGTGTGTATATATAGGGTAAAAGAAAGAGTGGTGACCAAGTTTACTTGGTGTAGTGGACAAGGACTAGCTAACATGACTAAGGAGGGCTAGTAGTGACTAATGGAAGCTAGGAAAGTAGTATGGAGAGCAGGGCCGGTCCTGAGATTTTGAATTCCCTGTGATGCCCTAGGCGAAATGTTATTATAATGTCCGTACTTAACGGTTTGGCGTATAAACAAACTTCATGTTTTATCTTAAATTTTTATAAGACAACAATTAAGTTTAATTTACTTTGTAGGTTGGTTCAAGTGCACTATAACATAAAACGATAACTAAACAAATTGCGACATGTTCGTGCCATATTTGAAATTTATATATGATCAAAAGTAAAGAACATGTTACGATTGATATTAATATATATGTATGTATTTCTTAGCAAAATAGCTATTTTATTTGTGATAAAACTAGAAAAATCAATTAAATATTTTACATATGTTGCTATTATACTATAAGAAAACATTAGATATTTCGCAATGCAATTTTTATAAAGTTAAAGTAGCATTAAACGTTATATATGTATAATAGAGTTGGGAAATATATTATCAAATAAAGGATAAATGAAATATGAAAGTAATAAAGGTAAAAGNNCCTCGTTTCTTAGGTTGCAATAATTCCTCAGGAAGAAAGAATTCTTGAGGATTAAACATTAGTGATAGCATTAGAGATGGAGGCATAATAGTTGGTGGTGGAATAGGTAATTCTTTAGCATAATATGCTTGCATGACTTTCATATAGGGGTCATCATGAAAAAGTGAAAGAGTTGGTGAAGCTATTGGAACTAAAACAAATGAGTTATTTGAAGAGCTAGAATAATTATTTCTCGGTGAAGCTGGGACATAGTCCGGAGAAGCCGGGATATAGTTCAAAAAGTTAGAGGAAAAAGCATCCACAATATCGGAAGTAGGGTGGTTGGGAGAAGACATCACTCTGTTAACAACCCAACGGTAAATAACATAAGTTATTTATATAATAGTATAATAGTTATGTATCTTTACATACTATTCGGGAAATGTAGTGGCACAGAGGACTTTCTTGGATAGAAAAAGAAAAGTAGTTATAGTTAAGGTTTCAACCTTGTTCTCTATAACCGTGGCTCTTGATACCAATCTATAACACCCCCATTTTGATAAATATAGCAACAGAAGCGAATCTGGGGTATTATTTCATAGTACAACAGACATAATCATAGAAAATGACTCGTAAAGAGACGTTTTTGGAAAATTTAGTTATCATTCATTTATTCATCAGAGTTTTTACAAAAAGAGGTCCCAAAATCTAGAAACATAAAGTTTGAATGATAACAGCTGAACCATCTTCAAGTTCGTGCCACTCCGTGCCATAAGTTACTCAATTACCTGAGATAAACATGCTAAAAAGATCAACACAATGGTTGAGTGAAATTCATAGTTTTATGATAAACAGTTTGAATACAAGTCATCATAATCAGTGGGTTACGTTGTTATACACCCATAATAGTAATAATTGCAATGAGTAAAATTATTATAGAAAATAGTATTATTGCCCTACGCTCATGACACCGAAGCCTTGAGATAATCAATAATCACAAGTAGTTGTCCCAACAGGTGCCTTTACCAAATACCCGCATAGTGATTCAAATGAAGTGCGTTTGGTTACCCCATGAACGGGTACACCAACAGGGAGTTCAGTCCCAAATAGATCTATTCACAGCATTCGCGCTTACTCCGAAGAGTAATTAACGGTTCATGATAGTGGGGTCTTAATGGCAAAATCAGGGACTTAGGCAATAATGCATCAGGATAGCATACAGTTGGAAAAACACTTGTATTCATGGTTTATAGCATGTATCCCCCTCGTGGGTTTATGAAACATTTCAAAGATTTAAAATGCGAGGCTATGAACTCACCTTAACAGGGAAATCTGATTGATGGCAAAAGTATATCAAATGAAAGTAACGGCCTCGTCACGCAACCTGGGGTAATATGTCAAGTCTTAGTTTGATTGTTTATGTTTCAAAACTTCATGAAGTTTAACATACATATTACTTTGATTTATTAATTTATGGAAATATTGTATCACTGTTCGGGTTATCATAATTCAGAGGTCATGCAGTAAACGTTTGAGGAGCCAGGACACTTTAAATCGTAAATTCAGCAAACTCGTCAAAACGTATACCCAAATGAAACCCCTCACATGAAATTCCCTAGTAACGTGATACGATAAGATTTTAAGTTTCTTCAAAAGCTAGTCGATGATAAATTATGTTAAATATATAACGTAATTGTTTTATAATGCGTCGATCGTTGATTAATAACGATAAATGTGTCGGGTTTTAATAAAATCGAGTTTTATAATATTTATATATATTTTTATAATTTATATAAAAATATTATATTTTATATTTTTAAGTATGCAAAAATGGCAATATATACCCTTGATTTATATACTTTTACAAAGTTAGTCCTTTATATATAAAGTATATATAATTTAAACCTTTAACTTTAAAACTTGGCAAAACAGCCCCTCATAGTTATAACTTTGGAATAATGACATTTTCAGCCCCTCTAGTTATAATTTCAAAATATTTACAATATATACCCCTTGCATGGATTCGATTTGCAAAATAAGTCCAAAATTCATAATTTTGATATTTTTGAAATCCAAAAGAGTTTTGCAGCTTATGGTTTATTAGAATAAGCTAAAATAAGTAGAGTTTACAAGCTTATAGCTTATGGAAAGGGCTTATGAGCTTAAAAACTTAAAAAGGGTGCGTATGGTTTATAAAATTTAACACGCATGGGTTTGTGATTCAACGGCTTAAACAAGAGTTTATATGGGATCATAAGGAAGCTTATTAAAGTTTTAAAATAGAAAATGAGCTTATTGAACAAGATTTTGAGCTTACTTGAGCTTATATGGGTCGAATGGGCTTATTTGGGTTCGTACGCCTAGGAATGGCTTCAAGACCTTCCTTCTCTTGATTCTTGGCTTTAAATCTGATCTTAGGGACTTCACTTGATCTTGTTTAGAGCTCCATTTGAGTGGTGATGAGTTTTTAAGGTGTGATTGAAAGGGGTGGGTGTTTTAGCTTTATATAGGGGTCGAAAACTTGGTGGCTAAGGGTTGTGGCTTATAGTAAGGACCAAAGGTGCTAGGGTAATGACTAAGGAAGGCTAAAGGTGAGTATTGAGGGCTAGAAAGGTAGCTATGCAAGGTGTGGGATGTGGAAGGGTGCGAATGGACAAGGAGGTGACAAGGAGCCTTAGTGGCCAAGTGTGGTGATGGAGGTGCTTGTGTGGTTGCTAGGTGACATGGTAGTGAGGTCATGGTGGTAGTAAGGTGCTAGCTTGAGGTGCTTTCTTGGTTTTGAAATGGTTTAAAAGAGAGTTAAAGGGTGTCGGGTTGGTTTTGGTTTTAGGTTAGGGTTTTTGGTTCAAATTCAAGTTAGGGTTAGGGTTTAGGATAGTTTACGGTTTAAGATTAAGGTTTAGTGTTAGGATTAGGATTTAGGATTAAGGAGTTTGTGTTTAAGATTAGGGTACTAGATTAAGGTTTAGTGAGTTGTCTGTGTTAGTTTTTTGGGTATAATGTTTGTTCGAATTAGGTTTAGAACTAGTATTTAGGGGATTCAATTTAGCGTATTAGGTTGTAGATTTTGAGTGCATTGATTGTTGTACCTTGTCGAAAGAAGGTTGGTACAAATCTAGAATGAAAATGATGGAAGAATGCAAAGTTTGAATTCTATTGCTTAATGGACTGTGTACATTGAGCTTTAATGTGATTGTACTAGGGTCTAGAAGGGAATTTAATATTCAAATGTTTTATGTATTGAGTAATACTGTTACACATGTTTTAAGGCTTGCATATTCATTTTATATGTATAGCATTACATATAAATAGGTTTTTGATATAAATGTTTAACGAATACAAGTTATTAATAATAACATCGTAAAAAACTACATACAGCTAGTGGAATTAACGTACATTGTATACGAGGAAATTTTAAAAGATAGACTTTACATATAAGTTTTTTTACTTGACAAAAACTCGAAGATATAGTTGTATGTGGTTTTCGTGAGCTCGTTTACTTTAGTTATGTAAACTACGTTACATAATAGAATAAAGCAAAAAATTTCCCTGTAAAAAGGTGGTATATATAGATGGATATTACAGTGCATCTAATTTAATAGATGGATAATTACATTGCATCTAATTTAATAGGTGGGTATTTATATTGATGAAAATTGTGGGTTGTTATACTCCCCTAACCTTAAAGAAATATCGTCCCGAGATTTAGTTAGACTTTGAAGTGATGTTAGAAAATAGATGTGGATATTTGGTACGAATTTCATCTTCGCGTTCCCACATAAATTTTGGTCCTCTTTTAGAGTTCCATCTTACTTTGACTATAGGAATATCGACTTGTTCTTAGTTGCTTAACTTCTCGATCTAGTAATCTCCAGCTTGATCTTCCACATAATGTTAAGTTTGTCATCAAGCCTGAAGCCTTTCATTGGAATGACAAGGTAATTCCGTCAGATAATCATTTTTCTTAGATTAGAGACGTGGAAAGTATTGTGGACATTTCTAAGTTCTTCAGGAAGCTCAAGTTTATATGCCACTGAACTAATCTGTTCAAGGATTTTGAATGGTCCGATGTACCGAGGGTTAAGCTTTCCTCGCTTTCCAAAACGAATGACGTCTTTTCGAGGTGATACTTTTAACATAACACGATCTCTAACTTGAAATTCTAAAGGTCTTCGTCTTACATTGGCGTAACTTCTTTTCCAATCTCTTGCAGCTTGCAAGCGTTGTCGAATTTGCACTATCTTTTCAGTGGTTTCATGAATTATTTCTGGTCTTGTGAATTGAACATCTCCAACTTCGGTCCAGTAAACAGGTGATCTGCACCTTCGACCATAAAGTGCCTTAAATGGTGTTGCCTTAATACTGGCATGGTAACTATTATTGTAAGAAAATTATACTAATGGTAAGTGTCTTTCCCATCCTTTTCTAAAATCTATAACAAAAGGCTTGAAGCGATATTACTTCGAGTTTTTGGGATGTTTCTTTGTCACTTTGCCTATCAGTTTACGAGGATGATATGTGCCGTACTCATGTCTAATTGAGTACCCCAAAGCACTTTGTAATGATTGCACAGAATCTAGATGTGAATGAAGTGTCACGATCCGAGATGATAGATTAATGGCACGCAATACCGTGAGACTTTTAATTTGATGTACAAACTTGTAAGAGTTTCCATACTATTTGACCTCTCTGGTATGTGATGAAATGTCGGAGATTTGGTAAGGCGATCTGATTATGACTCCAGATTTGTGTCATGTCCGTTTGAGGTTTTGGGGTAGTTTTTATGTACTAAATCCAGCTTTAATTTCTCCTCTACTTCCACTCATATGGAATACTCCGGTTGTGAACTGTGGTAAGCCGGATGATTTTGACATACAGCTAATAACCTAAACATTAGTAAACACTTGCCCGCACATATTCAGCGATGATTGCCTTCATGTTAGGCCACCAATAGAGTTTCTTTAAATCCTGATACATCTTGTTAGAACCTGGGTGAATGGAATACTTTTGATTTAATTGATATAATGCATGATCAGAGTCCTCAATTACCAAAGAGTGGTAACCAACTTAATTCCTTGAAACATCGGTTTTCCATTAGGACGTATTTCAATGCGTTGTTCATTCCTCGTAGGTTTCTCACTTTGATGTTTTCTTCTTTGATTGCCTCGGTATTTTGAGCTTCGAGGATTGTGTTGGTACTTTGGGTGTAAGCGGTCATGATATAATGATCAACTCAGAGTGGTTTGATCGTTCCTACCGGCTAAGCATCCGAGACTCACGACATTTTGCCTTCTAGGATGGTAGTGAATCTCACAATCAATGCGCATCTACGAGCAATTCTAGCCAACGGCGTTGTCTCATGTTTAACTCTTTCTGATGAAGAATATGTTGAAGGCTTTTGTGGTCCGTGAACACAGTACACTTTGTGCCATACAGATAGTGTCTCCAGATTTAAAGAGCGAATACTACTGCTCCTAATTCAAGATCATGTGTGGTGTAGTTTTCTTCGTGAGGCTTAAGTTGTCGGGATGCATATGCAATAACTTTTTCTTTTTGCATTAATACTGCTCCCAGACCTTGAAGAGATGCATCACAGTAAACGACAAAGTCATCGTTTCCTTTTCGTAATGCTAAGATTGGAGCTTAATAAAGTTTTTGTTTTAGCAATTGGAAAGCCGACTCTTGGTCTTCTCCACATATATACTTCTTGTTTTTCTAGGTTAATTCAGTCAAAGGCTTTGCAATCTTGGAAAAACCTTCGATGAATCTCTGGTAATAGCCGGCAAGTCCTAAAAATTGACGTATTTCTGTGGGTGTATTGGGAGATGCCCAATTCTTAACTGCTTCAATCTTGACAGGGTCAACATGAAGTCCTTGACTATCAATTAAGTGTCTAAGAAATTGTACGATACTGATCCAGAATTCACATTTGGAGAACTTGGCATATAATTATCTCTTTTCTGAGTAAGAGCCAAGATTATTCTTAGATGATCTGCATGTTTTCTTCTATTTTTATGAGAGTAGAAATAGAATAGTCATCGATGAACACTATCACAAATTTACCCAGTATGTTTTCCACATACGTTTCATGAGATCGTCAGGTAATACAGCAGTGCGTTTAGTTTAAACTAAATCTGGCATTCATTTGAAATTCATAGTGTTCGTGCCTCGTTCTGAAAGCAGTTTTGGGAATATCTTCATTCCTTACTCTCAGTTGATGATAACCTGATCTTAAGTTGATTTTTGAGTAAACACTCAAACTTAAATTTGGTCGAACATATGTCATCAGATCCTAGGTTTAACGGGTAACGATTCCTTTACAGTAAGTGAATTTAGTTCCCGTGTAATCAATACACATTCCTAAAGATCCGTCGTTCTTTTTAACTACATAAGGACAAGAGGCTTCCGCCAAGGCGAAGTACATGGTCGGGAAAAAAAAACCTCTGTTCTGCCAATTCTTGAAGTGGTTCGATAGGTTCCAGCTTTCTGAATGAGCTAATCTGTAAGGTGCTGCGGGCCACGTACAGCGCCGCTCTGAATTAAGTGTCTATTTGGAATTCTACATGACGAGACATTAGGGATATGCCATGTATATCTTCAGGAAAAACTTTCGGAAATTTCCTGACTACTGGTATGTCTTCTAGGATCGATATCATCAAGACACTTCTTTTTCTATATACTTAGGGGCTATGAAAGACTTGACATCCCCTGGATATAACATTTCCGTTTTTTTATTACAAAGATATAAGGCGTTAGTCCAGGTTTTACTTGATCACCTCTGATATAAAGTTCACCGTCCAATGGGGATGTGATGACGACTGTATCTCATCACAAATAATATAATAATGATACTTGGAAACGAGAATTCCATACCAATGACGACGTCGAAACTACCGAGTTTAATTGGCATAAGATCGATTTCGAAAGGTTGATTTAACAAAGTCAATGTGCAACCTTAAATAATGGTATTAGTGCCTACTAAGTTTCCATTGGCCATTTTAATGTTGTAGGTGGTATCTAGTGTAATTGGTGGGATATTAAGCATAGAAGCAAGAGATATGGATACATAACTTTTATCTGCTCCGGAATTGAATAATACTCTAGCTAGATGTTTGTTTAAAAGGATTGTACCCGTGACTACGTTTGGGTCTCGGTGAGCGTTCTTGTCCCTTAGCAAGTATGCTCTTCCATGGGCACTGTTGTTTGTCTTTGAGCATTGATAATTGTAATGCCCTTTTTCTCCACAGGCATGACAAATTACTAATACTGGTTACCGATTGCTTCCAGTGGCTGATCCTTTATTTCTGTAGTTCCTAGTCAAATGACCCACCCTGTTGCAAGTTTGACACTTGACAGTGCAAGGTCCTGTATGATGCAGAGAGCATTTTTTACACAAATGGAAGGGGGGGGAGGCATTCCAGATATACCTATTGTTTTCATTTGGTGGTGGTAGCATTAAGACCTGAAGGTTTGCCTGTCTTTTATTCTGCCTTTGGTGTAATCATTGTTGCGGTTTGTTAGGTTCTTTTGAAAGTTGCTGATGCTATTATAGGTAGTTGTTGCCTGTTAGTGGTTGTTCCTTCTATCATCAACAGTTTCGTTTTGATCATTTATTCAGTGATAGAATTGTTGCTTGTACCTGATTCCATCAACCTCTGAGTTAAGGTAATGGTCTTCCTCTAAAGTTTGAGGCTTTGAAGCGGTAACATTTCCTTCAATACTTCTGGGTAATCCCCCGATGAAAGCTTCCATAAGTTTCTTAGTGTTTGATACCATATTTGGACATAAGACTGCTAATTCCTGGAATCTTCTAACGTAGGTTTTAAGATCATTTCCTTTTACAAGTCAGATTGTAAAATTCATCTTCCATTTTCCTCACTTCAGTTCGAGGACAATACTTATTTGTAAGAGCCTTTTTCAATTCATCTAGGTGACTACTTGTGGCTTGTTTATTCCAATAGGTTTTGTGTATGCATTCCACTCTGATAAGGCGTCATCAGTCAGAACCAGTAGCAATGTTCGCCTTTGTTTCTCGGCACATGTTGCTACTAGAAAATATTGATTCATCCCATGTAAACCAGTAAATAGCGAACTGCTCCTTCTATACCTTTAAGTAAATGTTGACATAGCTTATGAACTCTTTATAGTTTCCCTTTCTTGCTATAGGAGTTCCAGTAGGTCTGGTGTTTCTATTGGGATTGTTAGTATTTGCCGTTGTTGCAGCTTGTGCTTCTAGAGCTGCGGAAACACTGTCAGCAACTAGTTTCCTGATGGCAACCTAGTCATGGCTGGTGAGGGTTTAAGTGTTGGTGAGTGGGTTGCTTGTTGGGAGACCTTTCTATCAACATAAACAACACGTAATAAGAATGAATGGGTCACAAGTCTTCCTTAAAATGCTTAAAGTTTAATAAATTAACATTGTCACAAATAATATATATTTATTAATATGAATTCTAACAAGCATCTGACTTATTGAAGTTTATCTATCCCAAAATTTTTCTAGGGAGTTATGGTAAGATTCAATGATAAACTAACCTTGTGGGAGAAAACTTATCAAAAAGGATAGTCCTAGTGGAAGGAGTAGTTAGTTAATTTAACTGGTAATGAAGATCCTAATGATGAAGACAGACATAGGATGAGTATGAAGCAATGAAGTACAATGGGATCACCATTATATTATATGATGAACAACTTGCCTTTGTATTGTACATAGTCAAAATTACAAGTGTTGTTATTTATACCTTACATCCCGTGGCTAGGTGCTTATACAAAAACTATAACTAGTATCTAATCTAGTAGTACGATGGTCCTTCCTGGCTATTCTTGTGTTCATAGATTGCATCCAGAAGACTTTCTTACCCTGCTTGTGACAACCTATGATATCTAGATTATTTTGTTCTAGATAAAAATCCTGAACGAGCTAAGCAATCTTGCTGTTATTTCCCTCATTTGCTTTTCTTGGAGTCTAGCAATTTGATTACGATCCACTTGGAGTTTCAGTTTCCAGAATTATCAAAATCTGTTGTATTATCACGCCGGACCTTTCCAAGAACCTACTATTTTGCCTTCCATGTGCTCAATGCAGTCAAGACGAGAGCATCTAGAATGATTCAAAATTTTCCTTCAATTAGTTCATCGATAACGGTTCCAAACTTGTATCGTACGAGAGCTTTCTCCCATCTTAAATACATAAGTTATGGCAAGTAGAGAAGGATGATCGGTCATGGCCTCTTTTCTTAGGTGACAATAATTCCTCAAGAAGAAAGAATTCTTGAGGATTAAACATTGGTGATAGCATTGAAGATGGAGGCACAATAATTGGTTGTAGAATAGGTAATTCTTTAGCATAATATGCTTGCATGACCTTCATATAGGGTTTAACATGAAAAAGTGAAAGAGTTAGAGAAGCTATTAAAACTAAACAAAATGAGTTATTTAAAGAGCTAGAATAAGTATTTCCCGGTGAAGTTTGGGAATAGACCGAGGATGCCGGGATATAGTCTAGAAAGTTAGAGGAAAAAACATCCTCAATATTAGAAGTAGGGTGGTTGGGAGAAGACATCACTCTGTTAACAACCCAACGTAAATAACAATAAGTTAGATTATATATATAGTAGTATAATAGTTATGTATCTTTAACATCTATTTCTGGAAATGAAGTGGCACGGAAGGACTTTCTTGGATAGAAAAAGAAAAGTATGTAATAGTTAAGGTTTCAACCTTGTTTCAGCTATAACCGTGGCTCTTGAAACCAATCGAATAACGGGGGCCCCCATTTTGACAATATGGCAGCGTAAGCTAATCTGGGTATTACTTCATATACAACAATCATAAATCATAGAAACAACTCATAAGAGTCGTTTTTGGAAAATTCTAGTATCATTCAGTTATTCATCAGAGTTTTTACACAAAAAAGCTGAGGTCCCCAAACTCACTAAACATAAAGTTTGAATGATAACAGTTTAGCATCTTCAAGTCCTCCACTCCGTGCCATATGTTTCTCAATTACACTGAGAATAAACAGGCTAAAAAGATCAACACAATGTTAGTGAAATTCATAGGTTTTATGATAAATAGTTGAATACAAGTCCATCATAACAGTGGGTTACGTTTTTATACACCCATGTAAATAGTAATCAGAATAGGCAATGTAGATAAATTATCATGAGAAAAAGTATTATTGCCCTAACTGCATGAAACGAAGCCTTTGGATAATCGAATAATCACAAGTAGTTTTGTCCCAACGGTTCACTTGCCCAAACAGCCCGCATAGATAAAGCAAATGAAGTCTTTTGGATACCAAAAGACAGGTATACCAACGGGAGTTCATCCCAAATAGATCTACTCACAGTCATTCGCGCTTACTCTGCTTAGAGTGAATTAATTGTTCATGATAGTGGGAATTAATGGCAAAATTAGGACTTAAGGCAATAATTCCATCCAGGATAGATACAGATGGAAAACACGTGTATCTCATGGTTATAGTAGCATGTATCCCCCTCGCGGGTTTTAAGAAATATTTACAAAGATTTAAAATGCTAGTCTATGAACACACCTTTACAGGGAAATTGTATTGATGGCAAAAGTAATATGCAAATAAAAGTAATAGCCTCGTCACGCAGCTCTGAGGGTAAAGTATTCAATGGTCTTAGTTTGATTGTTTATGTTTCAAACTTCATGATGTTTACTCATACAATATTTGATTTAATAGATTTATGAAATATTGTATCACGTTGGTGCTTCATAATTCAGAGTCATGCAAGTTAAATGTTATGAGCTAGGACACTTTGAAATCGTAAATCCAGCAAACTTGTCAAACGTATACTCAAATGAACCCCCTTACATAAATCCCAAGTAACGTGATATATAAGATTTAAAGTTTCTTTAAAAGCTAGTCGATGATAACATTATGGTTTAAAAGAATGAGTATTGTAATTGTTTTATAATGCGATGATCGATGATTAATAACTGGAAAAATGTGTCGGTTTTAATAAAATTAGTTTTATAATATTTTATAATATATATTTGTAATTCATATAAGCGATATTATTATTTTATAATTTACAGTATAAAAAAATGGCAATATTTCCCTTGATTTTTGATACTATTTACAAATTTTGTCCCTTATATACATAAAGTATTATAATATTATACCTAACATTAAAAAATTGACAAAACAACCTGCTCATAGTTATAACTTTTAGAATAGATGACAAATTTCAGCCCTATAGTTATAGCATATTTTCCAAATTTTTACGAAAATATACCCAGAGCATTGATCGATTTGTAAAACAAGTCCAAAATTCATAAATGTTTGCTTATATTTTGAAATCGCAAAAGAGTTTTGCAGCTTATGGCTTATTAGAATAAGCTAAAATAAGTAGAGTTTACGAGCTTATAGCTTATGGAAAGGGCTTATGAGCTTAAAAACTTAAAATGGGTGTGTTTGGTTTATAAAATTTTAATACGCATGGGTTTGTGATATCAAAGGCTAAACAAGAGTTTCGTATGTGGAATCATAGGGAGCTTATAAGAGTTTTTTACGAAACAGAAAATGAGCGTATATTGAACAAGATTTTTGAGCGTTATATGGTCGGAATGAGCTAATTCGGTTCGTACCCTACGGAAGTGGTCTTTCAAGACCTTCCTCTCTTGTTCTTGTCTTTTAAATCTGATGCTTAGAGACATCACTTGATTTGTGTGTTTTAGAGCTCCATGTAGATGTTGATGAATTTTTGATGGTGTTATAGAACAAGGGTTGGGGTTTCGGCTTATATGGTGGTCAAACACCATTGGTCGCCAATGCTGAGTCTGGTGTGGTGGCCAGGGTGTATAGTAGTGACATAGGAAAGCTAAAGGGTGATTAAGGATATGCTAGAAACTAGTTATGCAAGGTGTGGAAGGTAGCGAAAAGATCAATGAGTGACAAGGAGCCTGTGTTTTGCTTAAGAGTGTGACATGGAGGTGCAGTTGTGGTTGCTAGTGAACATGGGTATTGAGGCATAGTGG
This sequence comes from Tanacetum coccineum, assembly GCA_026074375.1. Classification (NCBI taxonomy): domain Eukaryota; kingdom Viridiplantae; phylum Streptophyta; class Magnoliopsida; order Asterales; family Asteraceae; genus Tanacetum; species Tanacetum coccineum. The sequence goes on from BQNB010017785.1 coordinate 21,501, forward strand.
TGTTAGGGGTGCTAGCTTTAGGTGCTTTCTATGGTTTTGACAATGTGTTTAAAGAGATATATGATAAGAGTTCGGGTTGGTTTTGGTTTCTAGGTTTAAGGTTTTTGTTTAAATACGAGTTAGGGATTAGGTTTAGTAAATTTGTGAGGGTATAAGTATTAAGGATTAGTGATCAGGATAATGTTTAGATAATGTTTATATGATTAAGAGATAGGGTTAGGATAAGGTTTTTGGTTCGGGTTTAGTTTTTATAGTTAAGTGTTTTTCTGATATTAGGGTTTAGAACTTAGTTTAGGGTTTTGTTAGAAGGTGTTTAGGGTTTTAGGATTTGTGCAATGAGATTTTACCTGTGTGCTATAAGATTAGGTACAAAAAAAAAATCTAGAAGGAAAATGCATAGAAATGGCAAAGTTTGATATCAATGCCTTTATTGACTTGTACATTGATCTTTAATGTGTTGTACTAGTTCTAGGTGTGGAAATAATATTCAAATGTAATGTATTTGAATACTTGTACACATGTTTGAAGCTTGCATATTCATTTATGCTGTATACATTACATATAACTATTAGGGTTTTGTCATATAAAGTTAACGTATAAATGTTTATATATAATAATAACATTCGTAAAAACTACATAAATAGTATTAACGTACATGGTATAAGAGGTGATCTTATTAAAATATAGACTTGATATATTAGGTTTGTTTATCTTTGAATAATACAAAGAATATAGATGGTATTGGTAGTTTGCTTGAGCTTCGATTTACTTAGTTATGTTAGCAAATGAATAAAAGCAAAAAATGTCCTGTAAAAATGTTGGTATATATAATGGATATTAGCAGTAGGCCATCTAATTTAATAGAATAGGATAAAATACATGTCAACTAATTTTATAGATGGAGATTTATATTTATGAAAATTGCTGGTTAGTTAAATAAATGAAGGATTTTTAAACATTTAAGTTTTTATCAAAAATCTAAGCTGATGAAAAAATTAATGTTTTAAATATAAAACATAAATTTTTATATATAAGTGTTGTCGATCGAGCACGAATGATAATGACAAATGTTGCCGATCTTTAATAAAAACGATCTTATGATTATTTAAATATATTTTTAACAGATAATATAAAAAATATTACATTTTTATACCCTTGATAATACGAACATGAGATAATAAAACCCTTGGTATTATATTAAATTACAATTTAATCCTTTACTTTAATATTTAGAAACAATTAAACCTTTAACTGATTGGGAAATTGGCAAAGAACAAGTCCCTGTATTTTTTAGTTTTAGAGTAATTACATTTTTGGCCCAAAAGATTATATAGTTTCAAAATGTTTACATATAAACCCTTATGTCACATGGAAATGTTTGCGTTTTTAGTCCTAAATTCCATAATCTTGTATTGTTTTTTATCTCAAAATCGCTTAGTGCAGGCTTATCGCTTATACTATAAGCTAAAATAAGTATAATCTTCACGAGCTTTTACGAGCTTGTAGCTTATGAAAAGAGCTTATGAGCTTAAAAATCCAAAATGGGCACGTTTGGTTTAGAAACAATAACCCGATGGGTTAGGGCTTTTAGGATTAGTTTTAAGCTTATAAAAATGATAAGTTAGCTTATTAGAATAGCTTATAGGACCAGCTTATAGCTTTAGCTTATAGGGTTTATGAATAGAGCTTATTAGGGTTTTAAGGGTGCGTTTGGTTTAGGAAAACCAAATGAATAAGCTTTAGGGTTTAAGGGCTTATTTCATGTGATCATATGGATGTATAGGAGCTTATATATAATCTAAAACATGATAAGAGCTTATTGAACGAGTATAAAAGCTTACTAGTACACGAATGGCTGAAATGGGTCGAAATGAGCAAATATAACCTAAAAACTTTAGGAGATGAATCAAGAGCTTCTTTCTTCTTAACCTTGGCTTCTAAATAGCTTATACTTTTTCTTCTTCCTTTCTTTAGCTTGATTAGAACATGATTTTGAGGTAGTGTTTGATAAAATTGTGTGTTTGTGAAAGTGTGTGTGTTTTGGCTTTATATAGGCTAAAGGAAAGAGTAGTGCCCAAGTTGTGAGGAGTAATGACCAAGGTGAGCTAGGAGTGATGGCCAAGGGATAGCTAGGATGACTAATGGAAGCTAGTAATAGCTTTAAAAGGTGTATGGAGATGGAGAGATGTTCGGTTATCATAGGAGGTGACAAGGGGGTTTTCTTGGTGTGTAAGTTGGCTAGGTGGTGACAAGGAGGTAATGGAGGTGCTTAGCAAGGTAGTAGGTATGGTGGTGAATCATGGAGAAGGGTGCTTGCTTGGTCTTGGTTTGGTTCGAAACTAGTTAAGTAGTATTGGGGTCATTAGGATTTCGGGTTAGGGTTTTAGGTTTAGCCGATTGTATGGAGTGAAACGGAGGGAAAGAAATGTTTAAATGTGGTACGAAATGCCTTAGAAAAATGGATGGAAAATGGGCTTATTTGAATTCTTGCATAAACGGGTTGTACATTAAGCTTAAAGGAGTTGTATAGGGTTTTAGAGGGAAATATAATTTAAATATTATGCATTGTACAATTGTACACATGCCTTGAAAGCTTGAACGTTTATTTTGTATGTAAATATTACATATAATTAGGGTTTTGTTATAAACGTTAACGTTTAAAATCCGTTTTGATATAACGTTATCGAAAGTACGTTAAATAGATAACGTATGGTAAAAATGGAGTTTAAAACATATTGCTTGACATATTATGACGTTTACTTTTGTAATGTAAGGTACGTTACATTATGGATGGAATAAAGCAAAAAATCTTTCTATGAAAATGGTTGCATCTAATTTAATAGATGGAAATTACACTGAGGAAAATTGCATCTAATTTAATAGATGGATAATTACATAGAGGAAAATTATGGGTTGTTATAGTCTCCCAACCTTAAAGAAATCTCGTCCCGAGATTTAGTTGGATGTTGGAGTGATGTTTGGAAATAAATGTGGATACTTGGCACGAATTTGATCTTCGCGTTCCCACGTGAATTCTGGTCCTCTTTTAGAGTTCCATCTTACTTTGACTATAGGGATACGACTTTGTCTCAGTTGCTTGACTTCTTGATCCATAATTTCTATTGGTTCTTCCATAAAGTTGAGTTTGTCATCGAGCCGAAGCTCTTTCATTGGAATGACGAGAAATTCGTCAGATAGGCATTGTACTGTGGACATTACTGAGTTCTTCAGGAAGCTCGAGTGTGTATGCCACTGGGCTGACCCTTTTAAGGATCTTAAATGGTCCAATGTACCGGGGGTTAAGCTTTCCTCGCTTTCTGAATCGAATGACACCTTTTCGAGGTGATACTTTCAACATAACACGATCTCCAACTTGGAATTCCAAAGGCTTTCGCCTTACATTGGCATAACTCCTTTGTCGGTCTCTTGCAGCTTGCAAGCGTTGTCGGATTTGAACTAACTTTTCGGTGGTTTCATGGATTATCTCTGGTCCCGTGAGTTGAACATCTCCAACTTCGACCCAACAGACAGGTGATCGGCACTTTTGACCATAAAGTGCCTCGAATGGTGCTGCCTTAATAATGGCATGGTAACTGTTGTTGTAAGAAAATTCTATCAGTGGTAAGTGTCTCTCCCATCCTTTTCTAAAATCTATAACACATGCTCGAAGCTTGTCTTCAAGTGTTTGGATGGTTCTTTCACTTTATCCATCGGTCTTGGGATGATATGTCGTACTCATATCTAATTGAGTACCCAAAGCATTCTGCATTAACTACCAAAATATGGATGTGAAATGACTGTCATGATCTGATATGATAGATATCGACACTCCATGTCGTGAAACTATTTCCTTTATATACAACCTTGTAAGGGTTTCCATACTATCTGTCACTCTGGTAGGGATAAAATATGCTGATTTGGTAAGGCGGTGTATAATGACCTAAATTGTGTCATGTCCACTTGATGTTTTGGGTAGTTTTGTAACGAAGTCCATCATTATTCTTTCCCATTTCCATGTAGGAATCTCTGGTTGTATCAGTAAGCCAGATGGCTTCTGATATTCTGCTTTAACTCTAGAGCATGTTAAACACTTACCAACACATTCAGCAATGATCGCCTTCATGTTAGGCCACTAATAGAGTTACTTTAGATCCTGATACATCTTGTCAGAACCTGGGTAGATGGAATATTTCGATTTATGAGATTCATGCATGATCAAGTCTCTCAAATTACCAAAAAGTGGTAACCATCTTTGGTTCTTGATACAACGAGTTCCACCAGGATGTACTTCAAATGCTTTGTCCATTCCTCGTAGGTTCTTAGCTTTTGATGTTCTCTTCTTTGATCGCCTCGGTTTGGGCTTCAAGGATTTGTGATGGTAATTTTGGGTGAAGGGTCATGACTAATGCTCTAACTCGGAGTGGTTTGATTCGTTCCTTTCAGCTTAAGGCATCTGCTACAACATTTGCCTTTCCAGGATGGTAACGAATCTCACAATCGTAATCTGCGAGCAATTCTAGCCAACGATGTTGTCTCATGTTCAACTCTTTCTGATCAAGGATATGTTGAAGACTTTTATAATCAGTGAACACAGTACACTTTGTACCATACAGATAATGTTTCCAAATTTTAAGAGCGAACACTACTGCTCCTAATTTGAGGTCGTGTGTCGTATAGTTCTCTTTATGAGGCTTAAGTTGTCGGGATGCATATGCAATAACTTTTTCTCTTTGCATTAACATCGCTCCCAAACCTTAGAGTGATGCATCACAGTAAACAACAAAATCATTGTTTCCTTCTGGTAATGCTAAGATTGGAGCTTCACAAAGCTTTTGTTTTAGCAGTTGGAAGGCTGACTCTTGGTCTTCCCCCAGATAACTTCTTGTTTTTCTGGGTTAATTCAGTCAAAGGTTTTGCAATATTCAAAAAACCTTTGATGAATCTCTGATAGTAACCGGCTAGTCCTAAGAATTGGTGTACTTTTGTAGGTGTAGTAGGAGATGCTGAATTCTTAACTGCTTCAATCTTGGCGGGGTCAACGTGAATTCTTTGACTGTCGATCACGTGCCCGAGAAATTGCACGATACTGATCCAGAAATCACATTTGGAGAACTTGGCATATAATTTCTCCTTTTTGAGTAATTCTGGTATTATTCTCAGGTGATCTACGTGTTCTTCTTTGTTACAGGAGTAGATGAGAATATCATCGATAAATACTATCACGAATTTATCCAAGTATGGTTTGCACACACGGTTCATGAGGTCCACGAACACATCAGGCGCGTTTAGTTTACAAAACAAATGGCATTACTTGGAATTCGTAGTGTCCGTAGAGCATTCTGAAAGCAGTCCTTGAAATCTTCATCCATGACTCCTCGAGTTTGTGATAGAAATCGCTGATCTAATTCAATATTTTGAGTTACGTACTCGAACCTTGAAGTTGGACGACGATAAGTCATCGATCTTGGTAATGGATAACCATTCTTTACGGTGAGTTTATTCAGCTCCCGTAATCTGTATACACATTCCAGATAGATCCATCTTTTCTCTTTAACAAATAAGACAAGAGCTCCCCAGGGCAAAATACTTGGTCGGATAAAACCTCGGTCTGCTAACTCTTGTAGTTGGTTTGATAGTTCTTGCATTTCTGAAGGAGCTAATCTGTAAGGTGCTCGGGCTACTGGTGCCGCTCCTGGAATTAAATCGATTTGAAATTCTACTTGGCGAACTGGAGGAAGGCCGGGTAGATCTTCAGGAAAAACTTTCGAAATTCCTCTACTACCGGTATAATCTTCAAGTTGTCATTTCGTCAGACTTCTTCTCCATTACTTGGGCTACGAAAACTTTGATATTCCCTTAATATAGAATTCTTTCGGTATTATTAATAACAGGATATAGGCTTAGTCGGGTTTTTACTTCGAATAACGGAACGATAAGGATAAACACTGTTCGAAACTTCGAGAAAGTAAAAAGTCACAGAAATATACAAAAAATAGACAGATTCACCTCGTATGATCAAAGTTTCACCGTTGATTGGGATGTGGACGACTTTCTCGTCCACAATATTCTAGCATGATACTTGGATAACTAATCCATACCAATGACAACGTCGAAACTACCGAGTTTAATCGGCATGAGATCAATTTCGAAAGGTTGGTTTAGCAAAATCAGAGTGCAACCCTGGATAACGGTATTAGTGCCTACTAGGTTTTCCATCGCTAATTCAATGTCTGAATTAGTAATATAGATGTAATTGGTATGATATTAAGAATAGAAGCAAAGATATGATACGAAACTTTTATCAGGCGGCTCCTGAATCAAACAATGTACTCTAAGCTAGATGTTTGGGTTTAAAGGAACGACCCGTGACTACGTTCTTGGTCTGGTGCCAATTCTTGTCCCTCTGAGCTAGTAGTGCTCTTCAATGGGCACTTGTTGTTTGCTCTTGAGCACTGACTTTGTAAGTGCCCTTTTCTCTCTCCGCATGGCATTACAAGTTACGGATACTGGTAAGTAGGTTCTTCCGCCAGTGCTGTCCCTTTTTTTGCAGTCCTGGGTCAAATGACCCACCTTGTTTGCAAGACCTGACACATGACAGTGGTCAAGGTCCTGTGGTGATGCAGGTGGCATTCTTACATAAGGGAAGGCTTCTAATAATACCTACTAATTTTAGTTGGGGTGACATCATAATGCCCTAACGGTTTGCTTGCCTTCTATTCTTGTTTTTTTGAGTGATCATTGAGGCGGATGTTATTAGTAGTTATGGTTATTCGGTAGTTGTTAGTTGGGAAAGGTTTCTTCTAGCATTAAACTTTCGTTTTGTGTATCATTGAGACCTTGCACAGAATTAGCTTTGTTACATGATCCATTACCCTCTGAGTTATGGTAATGGCTATTTTTTTTCCTCCACAGTTTGAGCATTGAGGCGGTACACATTTCCTTCAAATACTTCGGGGTAATCCCCCCTGTGAAGACTTCTTTCTATAATTTCTCAGAATTGGCACCCCCCCCCCCCCCCCCCAATAAGTTGGGCATAAAACTGCCAATTCCTGGAATCTTCTAATGTAAGTCTTGAGATCATTTCCTTTTACAGTCAGATTGTAAAATTCATCTTCCATTTTCTTGACCTCGTTTCGGGGACAATACTTCTTTATTAAGAGCCTTTTAAATTCGGACCATGTAATCTTGTAAGCTTCCTCTATTTCCAATAGCTGGGGACGAATGAATTCCCACCGAGACAAAGCTTCTTCTTTAGAGTACATAGCAAATTTCACTTTGCAGTCCTCAGTCGTTACTACTACGAAACAATATCGATCAGTTTGGGGTTTTTGTTGTTTCAAACCATGGCAGCGGTATAGGCCAACAGCGCGCTTTCGTGCCGTTAAAATTGACAGGTTGGCAGCTCTAAACTCTTTGTAACTAACATTTTCTTTCTACAGGAGTTCCACTCTGTCCGGTGTTTCTATTAGTATTATCAGCATTTGTCATGGTAGCAGCTTGTGCTTCCAGAGCTGCGGCAACACTATCAGCAACTAGTTTCCTGATGGCGGCCTAATTTAAGGCGGTGCTCGCAGATGTTAGGTACCTATTAAGGGAGCCATTCTAATCAACATTACAAGACAAGCACAAAATAAGATTATCCATTGCAATGGATTCTATATTTGGTACAAGTTTTAAACAAAGAAATACCAGTTCTTGATACTAAATAACGATGCAGGATATAACAAATTTTTTTTAGAATTGGAGCACCTAACAAGCATCTAACTCATTAAGTTTCTCGGGGACTGGTTCACTTCCCAGTGGTTACGGTATGATCCATAACGAGTTATCACACTACAGAATATAGGATAGACAACCATGACATACATAAATCAGTATCATGAAACAACGAGGTATAATAGAATCGCCACTGTATTAAGGTCATACAAAACTTTCTAACATATTTACATAGTTAAAAATTTGACAATTGTCAATTATTTAACGCCACACATTCATGGTTGGATCTAAATCAAAAAAGCTATAAAAATGATAAGGAACTAGTCTATAGTCCAGGTGCCACCTCCTTGTGGTTCTTGAGCCTCATGGATAAATGACCAGAAGACTCTTCATATCTGATTCTGGATAATGATTTATTCACACTTTTAGTCTCCCGATTTACCATGTTGCATCGTTCTACTTGACTTTGCATTTGTTCAATTACATATAATATCATAGCATTATCTTGTTCAGGAGGAGGAACACTTTGAGCAGCATCGTTCTTAATAATGGTCATATATTTAGCATAAGAGATAACATTGATGTCACTAGTAAGTTCATCATATGAATCATTATTGAAAACTAAGTGTTCATAATATTCCGTCTCTTAAACAACAGGATTAAGCATATCAATCTCATGATAAGTGTTGTAATGTGGTACCTCGGAGAGTATGTTTGAATCATAAATTGGACTAACATCATCTCCATGGACTAAACCTGCAGGAGAAAGCCTTGCCATGAAGATTGCATTAGCTGTAGCTGCCTCGTTACAATCCTAATCAAATGCATCTACATGATTTGCCTTAAAGATTGATGTTGTGTGTAGTTGAAGATCATCACAGTCTAAATCCAAGTCTTCCAAACAATTAGCCAAAAAGTCTTGTTGCTCTTCCTATAATATAACTCCTACTTCTTGAGCTTGTGCCAGTAGCATCTTCTTTTTAAACCATTCTAAATCTTTCACCATCTTCTTTGCAGTACATTGCTTAGCAATATGACATTCACCTTTGCAATTGTAACACCTGATTACCCTTGGTTGATTATGACAGATTTACGAAAACTATGATCCGGTGGTCTTGGTGAGTCAAACCACATGATAGCCATTTTAGTGAGAGAGAGTAGAGAGAGAAAGTTAAAATGTAAAATAAGATGTATAAAAATGGAAGATACAAATGACTCAACCCCTCTATGGAAGCCATAGAGGGGTATTTATACCACCACACATTACATAAGAATCCTATGTTGTCTATACTAGTCCCTGTGTGTGGTGATATGGAAAACAATGGTAATTCTGTAAATGTCATCACGTAAAGTGAATTTCTAACAATCTTCCCCCACGGGACGATATACAGAATTACTTACAATAATTTCCTAACAAGTACATAATGATTAACAACAAGAACTTCCATGAAGCTTCCAATACTGATGACGTCTTCTATGGTGTTTGACTTCAAGTCTGCACTCCAACATGAATCATCTTTGTAGTACCTTGTAGGAGAAATACTGTAATAGGTATGAACTAAGTAACTCATACACTTCTGGTTAAGGAGAAGCTTCTGAATTAGCTTCCTCCTAATTTGTGCCACATGATCTTCATTTAGAAGCTTTCAAAGCTTCCCCCTAAACTAGCAATGAATCAGCTTCCCCCTAATTCATGCCGCATATTCTTAATTTAGAAGCTTTCAAAGCTTCCCCCCAAACTAGCAATCCTTTCTTGAGCAGTTTCAAAGCTTTCTTACAGGCTTAGAATAATTAAGTGCACAGCGGAATTGGTAGGATACCACATCAAATATTACTGCTCCTTTAAGAATAAGCTTAGTGATTGATCGTTTGGGGTAAGCATTATCTGGATTAGCAACGTATCTTCTCACGCTTGAATAATTCTTCTCACAATGTTTCCCCCTTGGAGATTCAAATAATGTATACTAAAGTTCTCAAGATATCGCTTCCCCTATGTGTCTAAAGAAATGCACCCAAAATCCACAAGTTAAAGCGCTGATATTATCTGCGGTATGACATTTGTCTTCTCGGCATGGCCTAACTTAAAAAAATTCAAGAAAGATGCCCTATGTCAAGCTTTCAAGGCAAAGACTCAAGGGTGAATCTACTCCTTCCCCCTTGCTGGTTTTGACACGTCGGAATCAGCAACACCTTGGACGCACATTTACTTGAGTACTTGTGTGAAGAATAAATTAGCTCAGATCTAATCCGTGAGAATCAATTGTTGATCAAATCTCTACTCATACCCTCTCTCTGGCTATCATTTTACCAACCGTTTTATAGGCTATTTGAAGTGACCACTGATGAAGTAAACCCAATATACCAAACTTGAGACAAAAGTAGAATTTTCTGTGCTTGTGACTTAAGCTTGCGCTAATGTTGGAAGAACGGTGTAGAGAATTTGTGCTCCAAGCAAATCTCTAAGTACTCCATACCCCTCCCAAAGTATGAGACTTTCATCACCTCTTGCGATTATCCACAACGTCTTAGCGTGTGACACTGAGTACTACAACGTAACTCCTTTAAGTGATAGTTAACCAGGTCATCAACCATCCACCCCTTGACTGCTGGAAACTAGATAAACCAAGTCTTCAACTTAAATTAAGCTCGAGCAAGTTATCATTGAAAGTCATGCATCCAGCCAACCCCGACTTCAAGATAAAATAAGATCACGCCTTCGTAAAATGCTACTTCAATCTCAAATAAGTGATACCTGATCAACTCCGTAGTCACAAAAGATTAATTCAAAAATCTAGCCTTTAAGTTTCATGATTCTTTATCCAAATTGATCCCGGTCTCGTCACCCGAAAGAATCGCTTTGTCAGCAAGAGTCATCATTTGATTGTTACAAAGATTACTTGGTTGATCGGGCGGTGGTAGAAAGAAATTGTGTTTAGTTGAGTGGTTGTTGAGTCTTGAAAATATTATTAAAAACTAACACGGGGATTTTACAATTCTCGACAAAACCGGGAACAAGTTAATGTTTCACGGGATTTTACAAGTCAAAGAAATAACCGTATAATTTAGAAATTTGAGTTGATAGGTTTTAATTGGAAAGTGACTAGTTCGGTTCTCAAACAACTTGATTGGTTTGGTTGTTAAAGGAGTTGGTTTAGTTCGGTTCCAATGAATCTTTTTTAGTTCGGTTCCAATGAATAAAACCAGTTCGGTTCTCTCATTCAGTAAACTAGTTCGGTTCCGATTAAAGAAACTAGTTCGGTTCCAACTGAAGAAAACTAGTTCGGTTCCAACTGAAGAAAACTAGTTCGGTTCAAACTAAAATCAACTAGTTCGGCTCCAACTCGTTCGGTTCCAACTAAAATCAACTCGTTCGGTTTCCACACAAACAAACTAGTTCGGTTCAACTGGTTCGGTTAACTAGTTCGGTTCCAACTCAAGAAAACTAGTTCGGTTCAAACTAAATTCAACTAGTTCGGTTCCAACTCGTTCGGTTCCAACTCGTTCGGTTCCAACTAAAATCAATTCGTTTGGTTCCAACTAAAATCAACTCGTTCGGTTCCAACTAAAAACATCTCGTTCGATTCTAACTAAAACAACTCGTTCGGTTACAACTAAAACAACTCGATCGGTTCCACTGGTTCGGTTAACTAGTTCGGTTAACTCGTTCGATCTTCTAGTTCGGTTCCAACTGACAAGACTAGTTCGGTTGTAACTGAGACGAAACCCAAATTTTTAAAACTCAAAAAGCCACATTTTTTATTGGTGTTTTGCAAAAAATCTTGTACAACTAGTGTTACTAACCCTATAAGAACAAGAAAAATGTCAACTTTAAGGTTTTTAAGCCGAAAAATTTTAAATCAAGATTTTGCTCTTTGTAAAGGTTTTGAACACAAATCAAAAGACAAACACAAAAACTAAACACACCACTCTATGGCTCTTGATACCAATTGACAGATTCACGAAAACTATGATCCGGTGGTCTTGGTGAGTCAAACCACATGATAGCCATTTTAGTGAGAGAGAGTAGAGAGAGAAAGTTAAAATGTAAAATAAGATGTATAAAAATGGAAGATACAAATGACACAACCCCTGTATGGAAGCCATAGAAGGGTATTTATACCACCACACATTACATAAGAATCCTATGTTGTCTATACTAGTCCCCGTATGTGGTGATATGGTAAACAATGGTAATTCTGTAAATGTCGTCACGTAAAGTGAATTCCTAACAGATTAGCCTTCAAATCTTCAACAGTGTTGATAACCCATGTTCATGTAGTTTTACCTTATCCTGTATTAACCTCATAACCATGAGACTGTCATCCTTTCACGTTTACAACGAGTTTTGCATATTTCTAGCAAAATTTGTAGGTTTTCAGTAAGTTTGACCACCATTGATCGTCTTTGACCGCCGTTAACCATGGTTGACTGATTGTTTGACTGATTAATCGTCCATGGAAAAGTTGGCTGCCCAGTAGCGCCCAGGCGGCGATTAATTGGCCTTATAGGGCTTTTTTGCAACACTGGTAAATATTGAATTAGTTTAAAGCATTAAATAAGCAAAGATATATTAAGAAACGATTTTGTTGTCTATTTAGTATTTAGTATATCGTGTATCTTTTATATACTAAAAGTAATATTAAAAATGTTGTTAAAACAAAAAACCTATAAAAAAAATCATAAAAAATCATAACAAAAATAAAAAATATCAATGGCGAATTGTCGCGAACCTTTCTAATCCAATTGGACTAATTGAATTTTTAATTCAATAGATCAATCAGTTTGATGTATGGTGTATTCAACATATTACATGTATACCATAATATTAAACATGTACATGTTCATACTCCAATTTAATTGTTTTAAGTCTATAAGATGCAATTAACCTATCAAATAGAGTCATGCTTAAGCCAATTCACGTCAAAACAATGAATAAAATTCTACAAATAAATAATATTATTACTTTTAAATCTTCCATCAATTTATTTCCTTTAACGTTGGAAGATTGTGAATCATGATTATAATGATGGTTTAACTACGGATGTTACAAATCAACTACTTAATCCATATGATTGCAAAGATAATCTCATGGTCATTGTAAACTATAAATGTTTAAATTGTTTAGTATGATGTTATTAATTTATTCACTCAATAAATGGACTATTGAAAAGGCTGCATAAGCTAGACTAAAAGAAGATTACATAGAAGAGATAGCATCTAACGGGTCTTTCAACCACGTTACCCAATTTACATTAACCTTCTTACATTTATTATTCACCCATAACAATGTTTAAGAAACAATGTTGTCGAAGATCAAACCTTTTTATAGGCTTTTTCACCGCAAACAAAACAATATTCCTAACGATCCAAATATGCCACCATAAAGAGAAGAACGTAGCTTCCAAAGCTAATCTTTGCAAGTTGGCAATCATCAACTTGTTGAACCAACCCTCCCATGATATATGACCAAGCAAATCAAGAATGTGGATATTCCATCACCCCCCTATAGAATATCTTAACACAAGTATGGATTGATTCGCTTAGAGTTTTAGAAAGAGAAAGATGCGGTTGGTTGAACACTTAGAGAGAGAAATAAAAAGGATAATATTAGCTTAGTGAAAATGTGACAAATGAACAACCAACACCCTCTCCATGTGTGGAGAGGGTTTATATATCTCATGCTATGGTCGGCCATAGGCCTTTAGTAGGCTTATCCATGGGCCTTTGGCCCAGTTAGCTTTCTAACTTAAACTTATAACTTACTACGAGCTACGACTAACTATATTGGTAGTGACCGACACTTTTTCGTATTTCTAACAATCTCCCCCTAAGGGAGGTCACTCTAATTTACAAAAATTTAAACTTAGCATACTATGCTTTCACTTCGGTCTTGAGCTCGTAGTCTTTAACTTCAATCATTAACTTGTGATTTGATGTAGTGATCATTGACTTTGGATTTGAGCTAGTTCTTTTGACTTGACATGAATGTGATCTTTGAGCTTTTTGAAATCATCAACCAAGCATAATCTCATTTTGCCATCTTGTAAACTTTTCCATCTTGTGAACTCATGACTTTTGGACCGACATACTCATACCTTTCTTGGTTTGATAGCTTGAAAGCTTTAATGATGCATCTTTCTTGAAGTTCTTTAACTTTAACACTTCGTCACTTCGAGAAAGACGTTCAGTATCAGAGTGACGGAAACTTCTTTGAAATTCTTTAACTTTAATACTTCGTCACTTCAAGAAAGACGTACGGTATCAGAGTAGCGGAAGTCTTGAAACATGTACTTGAGCTTTCATGGTATCTTTATAAATGTCGGTCGAGTATGAGCATGTGGCTATGAATCTGTGAGTCAGCTGGAACCAGGTACCTCCAAGACCATCTTTATATGTTTCCTGAAATAAAACAATTAGCAATAAATCTGGGAGACGAATATGGCTTTGTCATTCGCCCGTGTTTGGTTGGAGTAACCTTCGAATCCGTGAGGATCGACCTGTGATCAGGTAGATTCAATTTAAGAAGAATCTCCTTGACAGGATTTCCAGCTTGCAGTATTGAATCTTTCTAACACACATGTATTAGATTCATCGTACTCAGCATGTTCTCATTATCAGAACGTCTCAAAGCAGACAGCACGATAAGAGTGAACCAGTGAGTTACTGTCTCACCGATTGAATAGAAAAATCGATTTGAAAATCAATCGACGTGTCACTTGCTAAAGTGGTTTTGTGACACATCGAGAGTGTTAATCATTTCAAAAGTTCATCATCAATCGTCAATTCATAACCTGGAACAAGTTTGATTCAAATGGAATCGCACCATCGTTTCTTTCCAGTTGTCACAAGTTTGATTCATATAGAATCGCACAAGTCACCTACCGAGAGCTTGTTTGATGTTGGCTCAAGCAGGATTTCCATCGTCATTGTGAATGAAATCACTTGGATGTTCTGGCAAAATCACAAGGATAATGCGTAGGACTCTTAATATATTAACTTGTTATTCACATTGTGTGACATAGCAAGCATGATTTGACACGTGTCCTAATGAGATTTATGGATGATCTCTTTTGGCTCTAGACTCAATAGTGCACTTTGTTTTTAGTGATCGGAGGCTGGAGCAGACTGCCACCTTTTCAATACCAACTAACTCGGAGTGAGAAAGTTGATAGAAATACGTGTAATCTCTGTGAGAAATGAAACAAGAGTCTGTTGAGAGACCTTGAGTGGCTAGGGAGGGTTGTGCATAGTGTCACTGGGTCCATGACTATCTTCAATGTCAGAAAACA
Source organism: Tanacetum coccineum (assembly GCA_026074375.1). Classification (NCBI taxonomy): domain Eukaryota; kingdom Viridiplantae; phylum Streptophyta; class Magnoliopsida; order Asterales; family Asteraceae; genus Tanacetum; species Tanacetum coccineum. The sequence continues at coordinate 36,506 of BQNB010017785.1, forward strand.
ACTTAGTGTTTCCGATAGATTATGTATTGACCCGGTTTCTGCCTAAGTGTATGGAGGGCTTCTTTCTTTTCACCCTTTATCCTTACATTTCTTTTTCATTCTTCAACCCCTTCAATGCTTACCGAGACTTCATAACTAACACCTTGTTGGGTTTGTTCCAGTGTTAGCTCCATCTCAGTCGGCATTATTCTTGATTCTCACTTTTTCTCCTTTTGTATCATACCTAAGGACTTCTACACTAACTAGTGGATATCCCTGGGTAGATCCCTCCGGTTCTGGCTGGATCATGGGATTTGAATACCTATGCCTAACCGCCTTATAACTCTATAAATTTAAGTACATGGTCGGTCTTTTGGGTATTCCATCACAATCAAAACCAAAATCATTGAAAGAGTTCAATCAAAGTGTTTGATATAAATATTAAAAGATATACATTAGAGTTTTTCATTATCACTAAAAGCTCCCCTTTAACATGTGCATCATAATCGTAGTACATGCTAAGTGTAGAGTGCATTGTGTCCATTTTATATGATCACACCTTTCAATACAAGTTAGATTCAGTTTAATCACATTTTCTCCCCTTACCCAAAATGTTAATCTCTTGATATTTTGGATATCAATTAATTAAACGTTCGGGGACAAAATGTTACACAATATCTATCAGAAACATTTTAATGCTCCCCTTCAATATTTGAGGGTATATAAGATAGTGCTGAGTACAATAATTTGAGAAATTGAATTTACTAAGAATTCTGACAATTTTTACTAGAGCACTCCTTTAATTATCACCTTAAGTCTACATCTTACCATATTATATAAAATTCACATGATTAATATGTACGAGGTTTAACCTGAAATGCATTCGAGAACATAATATGATAGCAATTCATATGGTTCTTTGTAGCTAGCCGTAGGTCTTACTCCATTAGTCTCTCTTAAGAAGTTATCTTAGCTCCTCCTAAATCAGAAATCCTTCCTTGTGTAGATTTCAAAATTTTTTGCAGAGCAGCAGTCAAGCAGTCTTAATGATTTAAAGCCAGATATCCGAAGCACACAATTAACCCTTTCAAGAATTTGATACCGCAACACCAAAGTCAATTAAGTCCCAGATGAGCGCATTTCTCTCTTCAGGATATTGATGATATAAATTGCAACACCAAAGCCAACTAAGTCCCGAATGTCACAATTATTCCTTCTAAGTAGTCGAAATGATAACACCTAAGTCAACTAAGTCCTAAATGTACTTATTTCTTTCTGCAGAATACTGACTAACTTATGGAATCATCATACCTATGTGTACCTCTTTTATCAAATATTTCTACTCTTTTTAAGAATAAGCTTGTGAGATTAACGTTTGAGGAAGAATTTTTGAATCAGAAAGAATTCTTCTCAGCGGCGCCAAAAATTGATCGTGCCGGATTCACACCGTAAATATATATAATATATAATAAAATATAAAATATATAAAGAAGTGTAAAAACCAACAATCAATGATACCGAGAAGTAGTATAGAGCTTTCCCGGGTCGTAAATCCCCAACGAGGCTGGAATGGTAAATCGATACGATCGAAGATTTGAGTTTGAAGGAAGGAATGAGTTTGGGAAGTTGAAAAAGTCAAATTAAACAATAACGGACTAAAACGTTTAAGAAAAACCTAAAAATTATGGAATTAAACTAGAAAACGAAAGCCCGAATCCCGGACAAAAGGGGGAAAACCTAAAATCTTTAAAAATAACCCTACGGAAAATTTTTCACTTCTAAACTACTCTACGGGTCAAATAACGAAGAATGAAAAAGACTAGACCGAAAACGGAGTTCGTTTGACCCAAAAACGAGTCAAAACAAAAACCCGTACCCGGACCCGTTCTTTAAAAAGTAAAAAGTTATAAAAATGACCCTACGAAAAATTTTATATTTTTCCTACAAACTAGATGACAAAAGAAAATTTTATAAAAAAGCAAAATATTTTTTTGATAATTTTTGTATTTATTATGAATTAAATAAACTTTTAACTAAATTAAATTATAAAAAATACTAAACGTTTACAAAAAATTCTGAAAATTTTTCTAAAAATACTTTACACTATAAAGGTCCTACGAAAAATAACAAACCCAACACAGCTTAAGCAATAAGCCCCGAAAATAAGCTAAACAGCTTATTAGCTTATTTGGGGAAAACGTATATAAATATGTTTGCCCTTGAGTCTATAACGAAAAAGACCCAAGGGCGCAGTGGTTAAGTGTGTGTGGGATAAAGGGGATGTATTGCTTGGTCCCGGGTTCGAGTCTTGCTCACCCGGACCAAGTATCTTCCCCTTTTTTTTTTTTAAAAAACTCTAGGGTAGAAATTGTAAGAAATGAAACTAAAAGGTAGGCGGGCAAATTATCTAGAATTTACACTACAAGGTAAACGGGTAACCCTACACTATGAAAAAGTGACAAAACAAACCCTACGACATGGCTTATTTTTTTTGGCTTATTAAAAAGTGATTTTTAGCAAAAACTCAAAACATGAAAGTTAAAGAACAGCTTATAATTAACAACTTTAACAAAGACACTTTTGACTTTGGTCAAAAGAATAAGCTATAAAATAAGCTTAAAGGTGACAGCAGCTTAAGAAGCTTTAAAAGCTAAAAAAGCTAAGTCTTTTTGCTACTTATGGTCTAATAAACTAAGCTAAGGTTTAAAATAAGCTCAAAGAGGCGGAGATTATAACTAACCTTCTAAATAAGCTAAAAAAGTTCTAAAGGCGTTAAGTTGCCTAATAATCTGATGGGAAGCTTATATGCCAGAAAAGTTTCTTAAATAAAGCTAAAAGAGCTACAAATCTTAAAGCTAGGGCCAATAAGCTAGAAAAACGGAAATAAGCAAACTAACTATCTAACATAACCTAAAAGCTACTAAGACACACTTTGAGTTTTATGGGGATAAAGCTCAAAAAGCAAAATCAAAAGTAATAATTCCTTAGGCCTAAGTTTAACTGAAAACAGCCAAGAGGCAAAATAGGGCTTAAAAATAAGCAACCAAATAAGCTTATCAAGTGCTGATACTTAGAGGACTTCTACTAAGCATTATAAGCTTTTAAATAAGCCAAATAACTTGGGCTAAAGTTGGCTTAAGAGGCTGAGAACATAAGCCTAAAAAAAAAAAAAAAAAAAAAAAAAAAAAAAAAAAAAAAAGGGGGGGGGGGGGGGGGGGGGGTGGGGGGGGGGGGGAAAAAAAAAAAAAAAAAAAAAAAATATATAAAAAAAAAAAAAAAAAAAAAAAAAAACAAAAACAAACTAAAGTTCCCCCTTTGCACCAGGGGAGCTTTAAGGCAAGACTCAAGGGCTTATTTGACAGCTTATTTTAAGCTGTCAAATAAGCTCTAAAAGTACAAATAAGCCCAAACAGATTGAGTGCTATGGCAAATTGGGCTTTGTTGCACTCAATTTTTTCAGCTTTGGAAAAGCATTTTTACTTGCTTATTTTTAGCTGTCAAAAAGGTCTTTTGGCTTTTTACAAACTGTGACAGAAATTTTTGAGTTAAATTGACTCACAAAGTCAAAAGGACAAAGGGCTTGTGACAGCCCTCTTTTAACACACAAATCATCATATAGCACTTTTTTGATGTACAACTCAAACCAAAAGTGCATAATCAAATAAGCACTTGTGTGATTCTACAAAAACCTTCAACAGTGTTTGAAAAGGGTCTTATACCTTTGAAAAACAATTTCCAACTAAAAATGTTTTGAAAAACAGCTTAAACTTGCTAAAAAACTTAAGCTAAAATTAGCCAAAGTACCCCAACCCATGCAAAAACAATTTTGACCCACTTTAAAGCTTATGCCAAACACCCCTTTATTTAAAAACTGTCAAACCAAAGAGGGATTAAAATCCATTTTTAAGCTAAAACTTAAAAAACCTTTATCTACTTCTGCTAGTAATGACCTACTTAAACTATTTTTAAAACTATAAAGACCTGCTTAATTAAGAAAAATAACCTAGTTTCCTATCAGCTACAGACTTATTACCCTATTATGACAGTTTTTAAGTTGAAACTAAGGCTAGAACGAAAAATTATGCACTAAAGACTTAAAAACAGCTAACTAACAAGCTTAAACTAATAAATTTGCAAGATGTCAAGCTAAATTAGCAAATGATTTAAGCTAGAAGATTTTAAGCTAGAATGAAATTAGAAAATGAAACCTTGGATTTTTTTGTTGTCTCAGAACCAAGGCCACTCTTTCTGAGTGAGTGGCCTAAGAAACCTGTCCTAATGGCCCTTGCCTCTATTCCCTGATCGATAAGCCAATAAGCTTATAAGACTTATTTCTCCAAATGCTCCAAAATCACACTCAAAGGACGCATATATGAACTAAATTTAAATAAAAAGCAAATTAAAGAGGCTTATAACAACTTTAAGCTGAATTAGATCTTATTAACGAAGAATATGATTTAATGAGCTTATTGAGAGCTTATTGAGTCAAAGTAGCTTAATTTTTCATTAAAATTTGAGAATTACAAATGCATAAAAGACATTAACTTTAAAACACTTTAAACTATAATAAAAACGACATAAAACTTAATTAAAAACTTGCTTAAACTTGGAATGTTTGCCATAATGGCTTACAAGGCTATTTATAGCCGAAACTAAAGCTAGGTCTTTTTTCTTCTTTCTCTTTGCTGTGCTTGTTTGTAGACACACAAACACAGGTGGTTTGTTTTGTGAGAGTGTTCTCGCCCTAATCTTGGCCCCTTCAAATCTTTAAAAACACTCGTGCCATCGAATTTGGTCTTGGGGGGTGTGGGATTGCCAAGTTGGCATCTTTGTAGCTGGGAAAGGTAGTGGAGGAGGGGGAAATTGAATATCCATTGGTGGTGGTGAAGATTCATGGGGTAAAAACGGGTGTAAACACCCGTGAGTCGTTTGGGAGGGAAAAAGAAAGCGGGAAAAGAGGTTGGTTTGTATAACAGAGTGTGAGTTTTAACCATTTTTTTTTTTTTTTATTTTTATTTTTTTTTTTTTTTGGAACAAAAAAGGGCCCTTCAAGGTTATATCTTTCATTACAAGGGGGGGGGGGGGGGGGGACAGTGGGTCCTTATGGTTAAATAACTTTGGGGACTTGGCAAACAAGTCCCCAAGAGTTATTTAACTCTTTGCATATTTCGTCCTTGGTGTACAAGTTAGGGGGGTTTGGCAGTTTTGCCCCCCTACTTGTTACTTTGAGCAAATTGCAAAATTAACCCTTCTCTTTTCTTTCCTCTTTCTCTTTTATATAAGTTTTAGGGTTGGCAATTTTCATCCCCTAAACTAAATTTCTGAACTTTGGCCCCGGTTGACTTGGACTTTGACCAGTTGACTTTTCTGTTGACATTTTTGACTGGATTTGACTATCCTGCTTTGAATTGGCTGTAGTCTTTTCACAGTCTATTTCCATTCGAGTCCATTTTTGTTGTTTTGACTTGTTTTTTCCGATCTTTCTTGGTTATCCGTTTCCTGCACAATACAATAGCAAAACAAGCTATATTGGCATTTTAAGTCGTTTTTGGTATTTAGCTCGTTTTTAAAGGTAAAAGGTATGTGTGAAATTTTAAGCACATACCAAATCCCCCATACTAAGGATAGCCGTGTCCTCACGCAATGCCATTAAGTAAGCATTTACAAAACTAAGAATCTTAATATTCCCTCGATAATAACTTTGAAAGTAGCAAAGTGTTCGTCAAGGGGAAACTAAAGAATCCAACACTTCGACAAGTCCTCGTTTTCACCATTATTTAATTTGTACACTAACTTCCCTAATTTTTTTTTTGTATTTTTCTTTTCTTAGACTTCCTGTTTGACTTCCTTATTACATTAACATTGGGATCATAGAATGGAGAAACGTCCCAGAGTTATCTTACGGATGTCCGACGGATAAATTCATCCGCCCCGATTTTTTTTACTATTCCAAACCAAGCAATTACACGCAAGATCAATTTGTCAATATAAGTCTAAATGCTAAGCACACCATACTTAGACTTGTGATCTTTTAACTCCAACATGAATATAATGGGTTAAATGTGTGTACTCGTTTCAACTCAACCATAGATCAACTTATTTTCATAGTCGTGATTCAAGATGAATCATGACTCAAAGCAACAACTTATTAAGACCTTGTAACTTGATTTTAAAGAACGAGATTTTAGCTGTGGAACTTTTTGCAACATCTTCATCATTATAATCATGAGTTCTTAAAGCTAGGAATGCGTTGTTTAGTTTGAACACCTAACCTAGCCACGCTCCAGGTTAAGATAATCACAACCAACGACCGATGTTCTTTAGTTTGAAAACCCACCCCGTTGCTAGCCGTAGCGGGAAATCACAACAACACCTCTTCACTAATATGGCTAAGGATTAGTGTTTTAGTTGACCCCACACCTAATAGCCTCGCTTCCATGTGATATATCACAACACACCAAATCCTTAGGAGAAAAAGAGTGTCTTAGTTTGAACCCCCACCTCGTGGTTAACGGAGTGGGATATCACGACACATCTTTTACTTGTTCCATATAATCAAATGTATGCTTCATTGGCAAAATTTCAATATTCATGCATTTTTGCATTCGTACTTCATTCATGCTTCTTTGGCATTTTAACTTTCGAATTATTAAGAACAGAAAATCACGCCTTAAAGACTCAATTTACAAATTTGAAGCTTTTTTCTAAAAATGTAGATTGAACTTTAGTTGAACTGAATTGAGTACGTATGATTAGGTGGATTAGAAGCTAATGGGAGAAAAAGCCACAAGTTACTCATATAAGTTTTTGTTCAGCACATAAACTTATATTTAACTCTATCATTTCTTGTTCTTCACATTATTAAAATTCGAAGCAATCGAATTCGTGAAAGCTTAGCCTACCAGTGGTAAGTTGAGGAACTAGCTAGGGCTCAACACGCCCGATCGAGTCAAAAATTATTCTCATTCTACCCATTAGGAAAGTCAAAACTGTGACAAAACAAAAAAAAATTTAAATTTTTTTCATTTTTTTTTGTATTTTTTGCAAAAATGTGTGGTAAAAACGGGATTCCGTAAATATATAAAAATAAAATAAACAACGACTGCAGGCCAAAAATCAAATCGAAGATTCCCCCCCCCCCATACTAGAACAAACATCGTCCTCGATGTTTTCAAAGGGGTATCAACGTAAATCTAAGGCCGTTAATGAATTGTGCCAAAAGATCTAAAACGTTAGTCGATAAGATTTGGATACTGGATTCCCAACTGAAGCTGAGGATGTGAAACTCTTTGAGGAATACTGCAATGTATGAAGTCTACCAATACCGTAAATTCTGACATACAATACAAAGACACAAAACATGGACAAAACACGGGTGATGAAAATAAAGCCTTCTCACACCAAAAACACTTATTAACATAAAGAAAGAAAGATAGATTGGATAAGCATGGGGTGCCTCCCACGAAGCGCTTGTTTAGGGTCCCGACGCTTGACCCGTCCCCCGAATTAATGGTCCCATGGGGAACTTGGAGATTCCGGACAACTCGTTTGTACGTCCCCTCCAAAGTAAAGTTTGATACGATGACCATTCACTTTAAGTTGGCCCGAGTTTTGAGATAACTCGACAGTGCCATAAGGAAAAACTTGGACAATGGTGAATGGTCCACTCCAACGGGATTTTAATTTACCCGAGAAAATCTTTAGTCTAGAGTTGAAGAGGAGGACACGATCACCAACGTTGAAAACGCGGTTTTTGATCTTAGCATCGTGTATCCTCTTGGTTTTCTCTTTATAGATCAAAGAGTTTTCGTAGCCCTGATCACGAAGTTCATTAAAGTTTAATTCAGTTGAACGTTCTGTGATCACCCGCTGTTTGAATAATCAAAATTTTAGCTTAGAGCCCCGATAGGCTATGTGCACTAGCTCGATCGGTAGAGTGACATGCCTTCCCGTATACTAGCTTAATGGAGTACACCGATGGGTGTTTTGTAAGCTGTGGCGGAAGGCCCAAACAGCATCATCTAATTTATCCGACAGAGGCACATATTCACCACGTTCTTTCAAGAATACGCTTTAAACCACGATTGACACCTCAACTTGCCCACTTGTTTTGTGGGTGATATGCGGTTTCGAGAGACGATAGAGTGACTCCGTACTTAAGCAAGACCTTGTAAATTGGTCATTGCAAAAGTGAGATCGCGATCACATTATGAAAGCTCGGGGGCACCAAAATCTAGGAGAAAAGTTTTCAAAAATTAACAAAACAAACTCGGGCATCATGGTGGGGAGCGCTTTTGCTTCAACCCATTTGAACAGTAGTCACAGCCGACGAGTATTTCTGTTGTTTCCCTCTTAAAGACGGGAACGGCCCCCCATAAAATCAATGCCCCAGATGGTCAAAAGATTTCCGCAAACTGGATGGCGTTAATTAGTGCATCTCATACACGTTGCGTAATAATTCCTTGACGTTGACAAATGTCACAACGGGTGGACAAAGTCGATGGGGCATCCTTGTAGATGGTGGCCAATAGAATCCCTGAATCAAAGATTTTTCTTGCTGTTTAGTTGGCACCAAAATAGTGATCCCCCATTAGGTCCACTATGGCAAGCTTATAGATGTCCTTAAAGCTTCTTGCCAGAAACAACAACGTCTTATCACCTGATCAGCCAGATTTTTAAACCGGAAGGGATCATCCAGAAATAATGCTTGACGATCCTTGAACGAATTTATTTTTACTTGTTGGGATGTCATTCCCTTGATACAAATTTATCCCTCGCAAAGGTAGTTTGCAAAATCGGCAAACCATGGGGTACTATCATCTTTAAGAAGCAATAGATCCAGGGTTTCGAGAGAAATGCATCATTTATTTCCCTTGTTCTCGAACTATCTTGGAGAGGATTTTCCGAGTCCTTGAAAGTGATCTGCAAGCAAGATTTTTCAGTCTCCTTTTTGTCTCGAACATCATGTCAAATTCTTGGAGCAATAAGATCCACCGTGATCTTGCCTTAGCATCCTTCTGGCAAAGAGATACTTGATGGCAGAAGTGGTCAGTATACACTAAGCATTTGACATGACTAGATAAGAACGAACAACGCACTCTCAAAGGCATACCAACAGAAGTAATTCTTTTTTCTGTAGTAAGTGTAGTGAGTTGAGCCTCGTTCATAGTCTTGCTACACGCATAGGTATAGTGAAAATGCTTGTTTTTCTGTTCTTGCCCGAGACTGCCCCAATTGCGAAATCGGCTATCATGCACATTATACAAAAGGCAATTCCCAGTCGGGAGCAATTAAGATCGGAGCCGTCAGTTCAGTTTTCTTTTGAGTGTAGACAAGGAATCGATACACTCTTCAGAAAAGACAAAGGAGTCTCTATTTTCAAGGCAAATGAGTCATAGGACGGGCATTTTGGCAAAGTCCCCTGAATGTATCGTCGGTAAAAAACGGCGGGCCCAAGGAAATACTACGGACACATTGACAGAAAGTCGGATGAGGGAGTTAGCTTATTACTTCGTACTATAGCTCTATCAACCTTCAAGTCCCCGACTTAGTAAAATTTTATGTCCGATAACAATGCCTTCCTTTACCATAGAAAATGCTCTATTTTCCCAGTTTCAAGACAGCATTGGTGTCTTCACACCGCTTCCAACATCTTTTCCAAATGGGTTAGGCACGTAGAAAAAGAGTCTCCAAAGACCGAAAATTCATCCATGAATACTTCCATCGTTTTCTCAATCATATTCGTAGGAAGATAGCCATCAAACATACCTTTGGAATGTAGCCAGGAGCAATTGCATAGCCCAAAAGGCATGCGACGATAGGCAAAAGTTCCGTACTGGGCATGTGAAGGTTGTCTTTTACTTGATCTTTTGGGTCAATGGGATCTGGAAATAACCCGAGAAGCCATCGAGGAAACAGTAGTATTCGTTTCTCAGTCTTTCGAGCATGTTGTTCCATGAATGGGTAAAGGAAAAGTGGTCTCTATTTCCAGGGTGGCTCATTGAAGTTTTCTGTAATCAAAACATTACTTCGACATCCCGTGACCAATCGAGTAGGAATTAGTTTCATTCTCATCATGTGATGACAGTCATACCTCCTGTTATAGGTACACATTGTACCGGGCTCACCCAAGGGCCTGTCAAGATGGGGTAAAATATAAATCCAGCGTCAAGGAGTTATTTTCAACCTCCTTCTTGATAACATCGTGATTTTTTGGGGGGTTTACCCTTCTCTACTTTGCACAGATTGTTCATAGTCCTCTTCCATTAGAATTTTGTGAGTACAAAAATTCTGGGGCTAACACACCCTTAAGTCGGAGAGTTTTTCCAAGCGATGGCTCGCTTGAGGACTTGAGAACCTTCAGAAGAGCTGCCTTTTCTCATCTTTTAAGTCTTTAGCAATTATGACAGTACTTATCGATCACCTTCTAAAAAATGCATACTCAAGATAGGGTGGCAGTTCCTTGAGTTCAACTCGGATTCATTACCGGAAGTTTCAACGTTTTTAGCTTCACAAGAGTTTGAGTCTTTCCTACCTACCAGGCATATATTGTTCAAGATTTGGGGGGTGGGGGGTGGTTCACTGTTCAAATTGCTTCAAGAATCAGTATGTCCCCCTCATGGAACCTGATAAGTTGAACAACTTCAATGAGTTGGATCATCTTCTAGAGCAAGAAATGAATCTGCTTCTCCAATCAAGAAAGTGCAACTGCTCCCGTTAAGGGTTGAGATTGGGAGAAGCAGTAAAACAATAGGCCTTTTTACCCAAAATATGGAGTGGGAATTGCCACTCGTGATCATCGTTTGAAAATCCTAGACCCGTCTTGAAATACTCATCACAAGCCATATCGATGACGTCGATTTTGTTTGCCGTCATATGGTCGTAATCAGCTGTGTATTTTGAAGTCTGGTCTCATGTTGAATGTGATGGCCCTCTTTTTTGTTTTGTTTTGATTCTTGCAACACAAGGGTAATCTCTCCTCCATAAACATCTATCAAGCATGACTTATTTTTAAGAAACAACGCCCGAGAATCAAAGGGGACTCGGGGTCTGGTTTCCAATCAAACACTACGAAGTCAGTCTGGAAATTGAAACTTACCCACCATTAGACGGACGTCTTTAGTAATACCGATTGGTTCAGTGATTGAACGATCTGCTAGCTCTAACGTCATGCAAGTTGGGGTTAGTTCAGGAAGAGCGAGATCTTTCCAGACAGAATAAGGCATGAGATTAATGCTCGCACCAAGATCGGCCAATGCGTTTGCATGTAATAAATCCCCGAAAAATTCACATGAATCAGAAATCGGCCAGGGTCTCCAAGTTTCTTTGGTAACTTGTTGAGGATGACCGCGAGAACAGTGTTCTCATTCAAAGGAGTCCTTGCCAATTCGCTCAATTTTTCCCTTGTTTCCAATCAAGGTTTTTAAAGTCGAAGCAAATTTAGGCATGAGCATCAAGGCATCGGTAAAGCTAATCTCGAAACTTAAATCTCTAAAGATTTCGTAAAATTTCTCGCTTGGTCCGTTACTTTTTCTAGCGCCCTCATCATTTCTTCGTGATGGAAATGGAATTGATGCTTTAGGAACTGGAGTAACAACAGGAGCAACATTGGGCTCAGGATTTGGATTACGAGATTGAATTTGAACAACAGGAGGTTGACGTCCTTCGTGCTTCCTTATTCAGGAGGAGGCGATCGAGTCCTTGTCACCTCGGATGTCATGTATTAAATGCTTTCGGTCCCCTTGGATGGTGACACCACTTCGGGTAGTGATACCTTTTAAATCTTCCTTTGGGTTGGTAACAGTGTTACCAGGAAGAGTTCCAGAACCGGAAGTAGAAGCTGTATTAGCAGTAACAAATTTTGAAAGCATGTCAGTTAAATTTGCCATTTGGGATTGCAGGTTTTGACCTTGGTTTTGCATGTTTCTCAACACTGCATATATGGCTGTGACATATCTTTCAAATCTGTTTTTGTGACACATCCGTGTGGCCTGAGAGCAGGTCCCCCCTAGATGAGAAACTTGGTTGATTAACTACTTGTTGATGAACCGGAGTCGATAAATCCTGACCTTGGGTTGAAGATTGTTTCCTCTGTTTTGGATTGAAATAATTTCTCGATAGAAATTTTTTACTATTGTGCATAGATGATTCTGAACAGAGAAAACCAGGAGTCGAATTTGATTGAGACCATCAGTAGTCGATAACCTAATTAGCTCAGGAGTTGCGAATTGGCCGCAGCGGCCTGGAGACACATACTCTTGGATATTGAGTCAATGTTACAATGTAGCTGTTAGGTGGTTGGACAGTTTTGATAATAATGACCTCCCCCCACAAGTTACACAAACTTTGTTCAACCGCTTTTAACGGGGGCGGAAGGCTGGGTTTTGGTTTCTTTCTATCGAGATTAATGCCGAACCATGTATTTGAGTTCAGCAACATCGATAGACTGCTTGGGTGGGAAGAGCTTGTACTCCATTTTAGCTACAACAGCTTGTTTCTTGACGTGACGTACTTTAAGACTTGCTCCATGATTTTAAACATTCTCGAGGCATTGTACGTAGAAGTTACCACCTGCAGCTGATTTACAATGAATCTTGATCATTGATGAATTTGGGCATTATATGAAATGTATCGAGTTTATGCAATTCTGAAAACCTCATGAGAGGCATCCCCTTAAAAGATCAATGAAAACGATCCCAAGCTCAATAAAACGTCACATCAAATTTTTTCTCTTAAATCTCGTATTTCCATTCTGAGATTTGTCCGTTTTAGTAGGGGAGGGAAGAATTTGTTAATAAATTTCGAAACAAGATCATCCCATGTTTCAATCGACCGAGGGGGTTCTTTTTCTAGCCATATCCGGGCTGCCCCTTCGAGAGAAAACGGGAAAAGCATAAGCTTAACCGACGTATTTGGTACGTTCGGAATCTTCATCGTAGAAGTGATCTTGTTGAAATAACGGATGTGAGCATGTGGGTTCTCTAATCATTGCCAAAAAATTTGCTGTTTTGGACAAGATTCAGATACAGCTTGAATCTCAAAGTTATTCAGGCTGTGATTCAGGAATAACTATCGCATCCTCGTAACCCTCGGTGGGTGCTTCGAGCAATTGCGCCATAGTACGATTATCAGCCATCGTAACTATGGGAGGATTATCAGGTTTCTCAAGATTAGATGATTCAACAGAAGTTTGTCGAACTTGTGGTTGTCGACGTCTACGGGCTTGAGAACGAGTGCGCATGCACAAAATAGAAATACAAAAAGAAAATTTACACTAATTTTTTTGGTTTTTCAAAGATTAATTCACAATTGATTTTAACGGACAATGAGATAAGACAACTTAAACCAAATAATCTGCTTACTTCACGGTAACTCTCAAAAAGATAAACTCACAGGTGAGCGGAGGAGTAGGAATAGCGCGAAGCTTATTTCTCCTTTCGGGTCGTAGTTCCTAGGAACAACCCTCCTTATACCACAACTTTAATGAGTTTGTTTTAAATCATTTCAAAGGTGAGCCAGTACTCGTAAAAGACACAAAAGGCAAGTTTTTAAATCTTTTGTTCGAGTTGGGAACCAACAAGTTCACCGGAACTTATTATGATAATACCTCAGTTGAGAATATTATATTTTGGTATTTTACCAAGTTGTGGATTTTATTTTCTTTTTTTATGGACAATGTTTTTATATTTTTGATTTTTCTTTGGTTTTTTATCTGATAATTATACTAAAAGAAATGAAAAATATTTTTGTACTTTTTTATATTTTTATAATAAAAGAAAATATTCACAATTTCAAAAACAGATGGTCAAACGTAAAGATAAACGGTTGCACAGCCTCCCCGGCACGCGCCCAAAAATTGTATGCCGCTCTTACTACACCTTAAAATATATATAATATAATAAAATATCAAATATATAGTAAGAATAGTCTAAAAGCAGAGTCAATGATACCGAGAAGTAGTATAGAGCTTTCCCGGGTCGTAAATCCCCAACGAGGCTGGAATGGTAAATCGATATTGAGTTTGAAGGAAGGAATGAGTTTGGGAAGTTGAAAAAGTCAAATTAAACAATAACGAACTAAAACGTTTAAGAAAACACTAAAAATTATGAAATTAAACTAGAAAACGAAGGCCCGAATCCCGAACTACAAAAGGGGAAAAACCTAAAATCTTTAAAAATAACCCTACGGAAAATTTTTCACTTCTAAACTACTCTATGGGTCAAATAACGAAGAATGAAAAAGACTAGACCGAAAACGGAGTTCGTTTGACCCAAAAACGAGTCAAAACAAAAACCCGTACCCGGACCGTTCTTTAAAAAGGTAAAAAGTTGTAAAAATGACCCTACGAAAAGTTTTAAATTTTTCCTACAAACTAGATGACAAAAGAAAATTTTATAAAAAATCAAAATATTTTTTTGATAATTTTTGTATTTTTTATGAATTAAATAAACTTTTAACTAAATTAAATTATAAAAAATATTAAACGATTACAAAAAATTCTGAAACTAAAAATACTTTACAACTTGACAATCCTATGAAAAATACCAAACTCCACACAGCTTATGCAATAAGCCCCGAGAATAAGCTTTTACAGCTTATGGGCTTATAGGTCAAAATGACCTTATATAGATTTGCCCATTGAGTCTTTAACGAAATAAAGACCCAAGGGCGCATGTCGGTAGTGTTGTGGTAGTAAAGGGGATGTATTGCTTGGTCCCGGGTTCGAGTCTTGCTCACCCGGACCAAGTATCTTCCCCCTTTTTTTTTTTTTTTTGAAAACTCAAAGAAGCAAAGTTGTTAAGCTCGTGGGGCTTAACAACTTTGTCAACTAGAGCTTTTGCTGAAAAGCTGTAAATAATCAAAAAGAATAAGCTATAAATAAGCTTAATGTTGACAGCAGCTTAAGAAGCTTTAAAGGGCTAAAAAAGCTAAGTCTATTTTGGACTTAAGGTCGAATTAAGCTAATACAAAGGCAAAATAAGCACAAGGGGCTTAAACTAACCTAAAAAAGAAAAGGCTTAAGGCCTAATAAGCTGTGGGAAGCTTATTTTGGCAGAAAAGCTTAAATAAAGCTTAAAGAGGCTAAAATGCTTAAAACTAGGACAAATAAGCTAAAAAAAAAAGGAAATAAGCACACTAAAGATCTCACCTAACCTAAAAACTCACTAGGACACAATTTGAGCTTATGGGATAAGCTCAATAAGCCAGAATGTGGCTTAAACCCCACAACAGTACTAACTTGGGTGTTAGTA